>CM076411.1:17273137-17356848 GCA_038363315.1 Mugilogobius chulae | reverse complement strand
CAGCTATAAGCCCCGCCGCCAGGTCTGACAATGTGGAAAAACACAATCTATTCTCTTTCTACATGGAGACTTTACTGAGTGAATACAAGGAAAACACCTACGCTGGGAATACTTGTTGTACCGGAACATATCAAATTATATTCATATAAAAATGTCGACCAGAATGTCAAGCAAGGCTAATTGTGTTCAAGATTATGCAAAAAAAAAAAAAAAAAAACACTAAATGACCAGTTAAGCAGTTAAAATGAGAATAGTTATTGTTGAGGCACTTGTAGGGTTTGCTTTGTGTTGAGTTTTGGAATGTGTTTTTATCTTAAGCTGTTAAAAAGTTTTTTCCCCCTAACATGTTGAACTAAATGGTCTAAAATTGAATTAAACTATTAGAGCACAAGAAAATCTTTGTGAAGCTGTATCCCTGTAGTTTTAGCTTATGATGACGTTCTCCAAACAAACAAACAAAAAAAGAATCTAATTTCCATCAATTTTTTTTTGGAAATGTAAGGATTGGTGAAGCTGATGTTTGCAGCTGAGACCTGAATGACACTAGATTTGGCAAATTTGGGGTTTTGACCATCATTCATTTTCAGAAGCTCAGGGTAACTGAGGTAAAAATGAGTTTTAGGAAAGACCTGAAATTAATCGGATTCATCTCAGAACGGCCGATTTTACTCTAAAGAAGATGGCTACAATGTTATTTTTATTTTTTAGAATTTCCAGGTGCTTCATAGTTTGTTTTGATCAAATATTGAAGAAAACGTGGGACGACCCTTCGGAGGGACGCAGGAGGAGTTAAACAACTATTATGATTAATGAATGAACTTCATTCATTCATTTTCAACCGCTTTTTCTCTTTAGGGGTCGCGGGTGACTGGAGCCTATCCCAGTATCTTTGGGCCTTAGGCGGGGGAACACCCCGGACAGTGGCCAACTCGTCATAGGGTTTGACAAACAAACATTCACTCACTAAGGTAAATTTACAGTGATGCACAATTAACCTAAACATGCATGTTTTTGAAGGTGGGAGGAAACCGGAGAAAACCCACAGTGACACGGGGAGAACATGCAAACTCCACCCAGAGAGATCATGAGATGTTGATATGCTAAGACCTGGGAGTCGAACCCACAACCTTCTTATTGGGAAACCAGAGCTCTAACTACTCTGCTACGTGCACGTGGAATTTGGCATCAGGTCATGACATTTTCATGGGCTGCATTATAGTTGGGTTTTGAATTAAACACATTAAGACTGTTAATTGTCTATTATTAACACAAAGTTGCTTTGTTGCAGGATAAAAAACAATTACATAACACTATTTGATCTAATACTCAGCAGGCTAATAGCAGTGTTTTGGAGGCAGCTTGGTAGAAGCCATCTTTAATCAGCGTGTCAGCCTTTGTTCAAAGCCAAAGTGATTAAGACAAAAGTCCTCAGGTCAGTGTGGGCTGCAAGATAAGCAGAAAATCTCATTTGAACTGTTTCAATTATCAAATCACCAACACTACCATTTATGTCTCCCTCTTATTTATCAGCCCTGTAGCTAAGAGCGGCACATTTAAAATGACATTTGTAAATTGTGATTCTCGTGATTTTAAGTTCTTTTAAACACTGATGCACCTGAACATTTTGCTCTTTCAACGTGTTCTCAGAGCTTGCGTGTAAATCCCACGCCATGACAAACTGTGTGTCATGACGACGCTTCTGCCTTTTTTTGGCGTGCAATTACACACCCGTTTTTTCTGGCATGGTCTGGACACGCGATGTGTTTGAGGACAAACAGGAGGTTTTTGGGGGGTTAACAGCTAAGTTAAATCTTGTAAATTGTGGCCCAGGGGCCAAATGAGGCCCACAACATGTTTTAATCAGGCCCCTGGCATGTTTTTGAGAAACAGAAATACATGACAAAGTTTATGACACAAAAACTTGGGCTATGACTATAAACTTGTAACATTTCAAGATTAAAATCAATGTTATAAAGCACTTTTTCAATACTGAACTTTGTACGTTGAATCATGAAACACTTCTATTAATGTAAAAAAACAAAAAAATGTTTTTATGCAAACATTTGACTCATCTAAGTCCAAGTCCTGATAATATTAAGAGTAAAATTCATATTTTAATCTCCTAAATTTTCAAGTTTAAGCTATAAAAAAGCTTCTTTTATGTCTTCAACTTTATTTTCAGAAACAAAGTATGACTTTTCTTGCGATTTTTTTTTTCCCTAGCTAAATCATAATTTTCTTAAGCTTTGACTTAATTTTCATAAAACTTTTAGCCCCTTTCACGTGCATATAGCCCATTATAGTAGGTAGAACAAATCTTTTATTTGTGCCAGTCTTCTATGTTCAAAAATGTGAATTTTTATACCAGTGTTTGCAGTGTGGCTCCTCACCACAACTGTGGGTCTGGATATGTCCCTGGAGTAAACATAATTTCCTACCTCTGCTTTAAAAAGTCAAGCATTTCTTTTAAAAATGCAATGTCCAAACATGCCTGTCCTATGAGAAACACATCAGTCATATCATTGCCCTTATCTGTCTGCATTCAATCTAACAGAGCGTGTAATGAAGCCATTAGCCTCAGTCACGACCCGCTCCTCTCCTTCCACGCATCACGGCGCAGACACACGAGCAGACGGGGCCGTTTAGCTGTCGCTTTAAGACCCATTTCCCCCCATTGTCAAACAGTCGTGAGCAGGAAGAGCCAAACGCGGGGGGCACGCGTATTTAAACCGCGATGCTCCACAATAACAGAGCCAGAATGACCGCTAACCAGAAACACTCCCAAACCGACTAGCTAAAAAAAAAACATTTCCGTGCGTTTTTCGAAGCAGATTCTGACACGGATGTCACTCAGGAAATCATGACATCGCTTTTATTTGCCGCGGTTACGCTAAAATACGTCTTGTCTCGCGGCCATTTCGATTGACTGTACGTGCCTTTTTCCAATTAGCTAAAAACTGCCGTGCGCGTACGTAAAAAAGCTGGTGCGTCTTGACTGCTGCGTGTGGTGGTTGTTGGAAAAGTGTCCGTGTCCGTGGAGCAGGTGCAGTCCACAGATACCTGCCTTCACCGTGAGTGTGTGTGTCCGCTGTTGACTGCATTCAAGCGGGTAGATTTAGGCTACAAATGACGTCCACGATAGAGAGGAAGACGCTGGAGGCTAATGAGTAAGTAACATTTATTTATTGTAGTTTCATTTTTTTAATTTTTTTTTTTGTGCACTGTTTTAGATTTGTGTTTGATCCAAGGGCACATAATTGTTGCGGGACTACACTGATTGTGCACATTTCACACGTGCTAATGGAGCTCAGACTGTTACATTAAAATGTATTTACGGTAATTTGGTAAGTCAAGTCTGTGAGCATGCCCCAGCTGGCACTGCATGTTGTTGTTACTACTCTGTCTGTAGGCAGCTCTCACCATTTCCCTTTCCTCTTTCCTGTGCACTAAGAGATGACCTTAGCTGAATAACATTGTATTATTGCACTATATCAAGGGTGGGCAATTATTTTTCCTCAAGAGACATATTCAAACTCAGACAAGTGGCATTGGGCCGAATTGTAGACATAGATATAACAAATGCTCATTACTGGAAAAAAAAAAAAAAAAAGTTGAGCTTTGAGGGTAATTTTGAAACATTTTGAGATTAAACACTAAAAGTCTAAACCATGAAAAGTCAAAATTTTTCCAGATAAACTTGACGTTTTACAATATAAAATTGTAAATTAATGACAAAAACACAATATTATGAAAAAAAGTGAAAGTAAGCTTTAGTAAGGTCTTTAATGTCGCAGTAATACAGAATAATAGTTTAATAAATGCAAAAAAATATAATAAATAGGACATTTCAATGTTCCACGTGAACCTTATCAATATGATTAAAATATGATTTTATCTGGTAAAATTTCAAGTTTTTATGGCTTCAAACAATATTCTCAGAAAAAAACGTTTTTGTATTTTTAATGATTTCATTATTGCAAAATATTAGTGTTTTTTCCTACAATTACAAAGATTTAAATCTTCTGCTTTATTCTCATAAAATTACTTGTTTAATCTTAAAGTGATAAAAGTTTATTTCAGAGCTGAATTTCTTTCTTTGTACATGTATGTCTCTTGTCTTCACACTTTGTTGTTTCCAAAAACTTGCTGGGGGCCTGATCAAACAAGTGGGGGGCTGCATCTGGCCCCCGGGCCGCAGTTTTCCCCACATCTGCTCTTTATACTTTATATTAGTTTAGACTTGTTGTCTGAAAGCAGGGGTGGCAATTATTTTTCTCAAGTTCCATATTCAAATCCAGATTAGTGACAAAGGTACTCATTATTGCAAGCATTTTATTTAAATTAAATCTAGGCTTTTATGTTTTATGTGTCAATTTATTGTGATGATGTATATTAAAGGTGCACTGTGTAACTTCTCTGGAGGTGAAAAGTCATCTACACAATTCAGTAGAACTAGAAAGTTAATGCTTTACTATACTTTAGGACTTTCTGAATGAAGATGAAGACATTTTATGCCATAATATGAAAAAAAAAATCAGCAAAAGGAACTGCTTTTCTGCAGAGACAGACGTGTTTGGGCTCCTCCAGGCCAAATAATAAACTATTCTGTGGCCATGCAAGCCCGCTCAAAGTAAAAACACAGATTTTTTTTATTATTATTTAGTGTAACAAAAGGCATCTAAATGACAAAAATATGTATTTATTCAAGTTATTTTAGCCAAAAGTTGCGCAATGCACCTTTAAAAACACAAGCACAAACACATTGTCCAGTTAATCAAATAAAAGAAACATACACTACAAAAAATGTAACTCCAGATTTGCTCAAATGTCTTGAGATCTGGATTTGAATTTGGATTGTTTTCTGGTTAAATGGATTTACTTGTTGGATCTAGATTATTTCATTTGTTTGAGGTGCTTTGCCGTGTTTCAATAAATTAGCAAATTTGATTAAAGCTAAAATACCTTGTAAGCAGCCAGAAATGGCTTGAAGAAAGGGAAATATGCTGCCAAAATTTGAGCAAAAAAACAAAAACAAACAAACCTTTTCAAATAAATATTTTGAATTCTATTAGTTTTAACTGAGCCTTTACAATTACATTTTGTGGTGTAAGAATAATGTTTATTCTCAAAAACATGCAGAGGCCTGATTAACATAGATTGAGGACCGCATCTGGCCCCTGGACTGCAGTTTGCCCAGGTCTGTCTTAACCCTCGTGCACCCCTTTAAAATAATCACACCTGTGGTCCTAGAGTGCAAAAATGCACTCTCATTTTTAACACCCATTATTTTTATATAAAACAATTTTTCTCCAACTTTTTTCACATCATTCTCTTCGTCTACTTCTCCTCTAAACATAGATATTAAATATTATAAAAATTATTACAATTTTAACCCCTTAAATGCTGTTTGTATATGAGAAAGTAGCATATTTTTGATGCTGAAAAAGTGAAAAAAGTGGATTTTTTCAAAATCCTTCAATATTTTTTTTTTCATGGTGTGGATTTATAGACCCTGGTGGTGCCTAAAACAGTCCCAAAACTGATTTGATCACTTTTATAGTTTTTGCATAATTTCAATTTTTAAGAAAAAATCACACCTGTGATCCTAGAGTGCAAAAATGCACTCTCATATTTAACACCCATTATTTTTATGTAAATCAAACTTTTCTCCAACTTTTTTCACATCAATCTCTTCGTCTACTTCTCCTCTAAACATAGATATTAAATATATAAAAATATTAAAATTTAACCCCTTAAATGCTGTTTGTATATGAGAAAGTAGCATATTTTGATGCTGAAAAAGTGAAAAAAGTGGATTTTTTCAAAATACTTCAAATTTTTTTCTTTCATGGTGTGGGATTTATAGACCCTGGTGGTGACCTAAAATAGTGTGAAAACTGATTTGGTCACTTTTATAGTTTTGCATAATTTCAATTTTTAAGAAAAAATCACACCTGTGGTCCTAGAGTGCAAAAATGCACTCTCATTTTTAACACCCATTATTTTTATGTAAATCAAACTTTTTTCCAACTTTTTTCACATCAATCTCTTCGTCTACTTCTCCTCTAAACATAGATAATAAATTTTATAAAAATATTTCAATTTTAACCCCTTAACTGCTGTTTGTATGTGAGAAAGTAGCATATTTTTGATGTTGAAAAAGTGAAAAAAGTGGATTTTTTCAAAATACTTCAGAATTTTTTTCTTTCATGGTGTGGGATTTATAGACCCTGGTGGGCCCTAAAATAGTGTGAAAACTGATTTGATCACTTTTATAGTTTTGGCACAAAGTCCATTTTAAGAGCTAAAAACACCATTGGCCCAGCTTTAACCCGCCTATGACAAAGCAGTAACCGCTAACATACCCTTCTACTTCTTACATATTGTAAACTTTTCTCAAACTTTTTTTCACATCAATTTCTTTATCTACTCCTGCTCTAAACATAAATACTAAATATTGTATAAATTATTGGAATTTTAACCCCATAAAAGCCTTGTAAGTGAAAAATATATACATATGTTTTTGATTGAAAACATGAAAAATGTGGTATTTTTGCATTATACTTCAATACATTTTACTTTTTTAGTGTGGGATTTATAGAGGCTGGGGGTGTGCTAAAATAGTGCCAAAACTGACTTGGTCACTTTTTTAGTTTTTACATAAAGTCCATTTTTTAGACATAAAAACACCCTTGGTCCACCTCTGGCTAAGTAATAACATCTAACAATATCCCATTATTTTTTACATATTGAAAACTTTTCTTCAACTTTTTTCACATCAATCTCTTCATTTACTTTTGCTCTAATCATACATATCCACTTTTATTTCATATTTTGACTTTTTAACCTGCCTAAGCCCAGCTCAACATGTGGAGATGGTTCCTATAAGACCTACTGCAGCAGCTCACAGCTCCTGACAGACGCCCCAGTGGCTCTAAAGAATGGCTCAAATACACACAATGATTAGGGATCAATACAGTTGACCTCTACCTTTATACTGAAACATTTTCTACTCTTTGTCTACTCATTTTGAGAGTCACAAAGAAAACTATGAGCCAAATGGCAAAAACGTTCCGATGAAGTTTACGTTCAAATGCACCTGTGTAAACAAAACTGTACTTTGTTTTTTGTTTGGGTTTATCTGCTGGACAAGTGTTTGATGGCTCTAATTCTGACTCTCTCTGAAGGTGAAAAGTGAAAAAGTGTGTTTGTGTGTCTGGATAAGTCAAAATAAGGCTCTACGGGAGGATACAAGAGGACCACATTTGAGGGTGTAATTTAGACTGGATTTGATTGTGATGGATTTTCACACTTTAGACTTGCACTTGCATTCTGGCTCTCTCACACCTACATATAGTGGCCCCATCTAAAAATTTTTACTCAGGTACAAGCACACAACCCTTAGCATCCCCCCAAAATAAAAAAAATATTTTAGGTGAAAAAAAAATTGAGCAGAAGTGGGAAAGACATTTGTAGGTTCAAATGCACAAATGCATGTTTGTGTTGCATTCAAGGAAAAAAAGAAATGCAACTAAAAATTAAAATGCTTAAAAAATCTTAAAAATTTAACCCCTTTTCATCAGTGAGAAACAAAAAAAATATTTCTAAAATCACATTTTAAACAAATCTGTAGTGTTAAAAAAGTGTGTTTATAATGGAAGTCAATGGACAAAAATGCACTCTAGACCACGGGTGTGAGTATTTGAATTATAGGCTTAAAAAATTACTTGACACAAAAAATAACCACAGAATATGAAAGAGCGTCAAAAAACACACAACCTGGCCAAGTTTCATGAGATTTGGTGCACCACAGCCAAAGTTATTGAAAAAAGAAAAGTTGCGATGGACAAAAATGCACCCGGGGGTGTAGGAGGTTAAGGTAAACATGTACAAATCAGAGAGTAAATTGAAATAGTCTTGCTTTAAGTGAACTGTTAGTCATTTTGGGAGAAAAAAAAAAACAATTTGTGCAATATTCTTTATGCTAAAAACCAAGTCAGCATATAATTCCATGTGCTACCAGTACCAGCAAAAAAATGGGCCCAAGTTGAGTTAAGGTCGCATATTAGAAGTGTAGTAGTCAAGACCACACTATTGAGAACTGGACCTTTCCAAGACCATAGAGTCCAGTGTCTATTGTAAACTGTGCCTGGACAGATCACTGCTCTGGGGTCAAGAAGTCCTGGTGCACGTTTAGCAGAGTGTGGTGGTAATGAAATATGGTCAATATTGCCCAAAGCAAGACCGAGTTCAAGATAAGACCAAGTTCACGGCAAGACTGAGTCCGAGCACCTGCGTCCAAATGTGCCTGAGTCGAGACGAGACCAAGACCTTACAAAAGCGGTCTCGACTAGAGCACAGCTGGGCATTTCATCAAATTTCAATAATATCATGATTGTTGCAAATGCAAAAATGGAATTTTAAGCATATTGTTTAGAACAAATAGCATATTTAGCATGGAAACGTCTGTGCTTGTGGTCTTGTGAATGCAGTTTGTGACATATACAGTATGTGGTCATATCATTGAGACACTTCTGGTTTTGTCTACTAAACAAGTGGTTCTCAACCTGGGGATCGGGACCTCCATAGCGGTTGCCATATGATTTCTGGACGTCTCCTGACAATGATGATGGTTCGCTGGTCTACAACATGAATCTATCAAAACTAATGTCTTCAAAATAAAATAAAACATAAGACTAACTTTGCAGGTAGAATACATTTTGTGTTGGGGGTCGCAAATGGCTACAGTTGTTTTTGGGGTGTTATTGAAATCAATATACGTACATACATTTCTAGATATTCATTTTGGAAAATGTTGCCCAGCTCAATCTCAAGACCGTTCTTAAGACTACACTACAGCTCAAAATCATTCATATTATTCATGTACATTTGAGTAATGCTGTGTTGTCCTACAACTGATGCTTAAGCTCAGAAAATCCCTGAACAAAACAAGAGATTGATGTCCCAAGCAAAGAGTTTCAAATAAACCATGTATTAAGCATTTAGCTTTGAAACCGCAAAACAATACAGTAGTAAATCTTGCTATAGAAATGTACATAAAACATAAAGATGTGCTAAAAAGTCTGTATTTCTGTCAGTCAATAGTTTGCAAGCAATTTTTTCAAAGCTAAAAGCCTAAAGTCGCTATGAAGAAACAGACTTGACAAATGCCTCTTTCTTCCTCTACTTCCATGCAGGTCTATTATGTTTTATTTTTTTATTTGACACTTAAGTAGAACATGTTGGGTTCTAAAATGTCACAAACTGTAGCTTAAAAAGGACAATTTGTATTTTGAAAGAATTCTGACAGGGAACTCAGTAGAGTCACTTCAATTACTAAGTTTCTATTGCTCTGTTTAGATTAATCTTATTTAACCAGGAAAGTCCGCTGAGATTCAGAATCTCTTTTGCAGGGGAGTCCTGGGGGAGGGGAGAATTGAGGCATTAAAGGACATGTTTTTAGAGGTAGGGGAACGGAACCTATCCAGACACAGTGGAGAACATGTAAAGTCCACATAGAAGGCCCCAGGACGACTGGGAATCGAATATGAGGCCAGAGCGCTACCCGCTGTGCCACCGTGTCATGATAACTGTTTTCTATGAACAAAATTTAAATTGGTATAGTTCATACCAACAAAAAGCAAAAGTATTCCCATAAATTAGGTCAAAGAACACATTGACTTGTAAAATATTGACCTCTACATGGTGTGTTTCCAGAGAACCAGTGGACGAGGTGCTGCAGATGCCCCCCTCCCTCCTCACCTGTGGGGGTGCCAGCAGAGCATTGGTGATCGTTTCTTCTTAAAGGCCATAGAGCAGTACTGGCACGAGGACTGCCTCAGCTGTGACCTGTGCGGCTGCAGGCTCGGGGAGGTGGGCCGACGACTCTACTACAAACTGGGGAGGAAACTCTGCAGGAGAGACTACCTCAGGTAAGCTGGATGAAGGCGACACTTGCTGTTTCATAATATGGTGGTAAAGTTATTTAGCTTAAAGTACAGGTGTGCTTGGAGTTACCCACCCAAACATCCAGTAATTTAACTTGTGCTTTTGCTTGTTTGTCTCTAGAGATAGTTGACTTGCCATACTGTGGCAGGAAGTGACAGACTGAGACAGTTCACCCACCGTGAACTCTGACCAAGCATGAAAGCTACCTCTCACATGATTATGCACTAGCTGGCACATACAGTATATATGAGTATGTTATGATACGCTTACTGATACACTATACTGAAACAGTTTCATTGTCAATAACAATTTTTAAAAAGGCCAGCTGATATTTTCGAGACTTAGATTTTCTCGAGATTTAGATTTTTTTTGTAAATTGGCCATATTTACTATTTGCCTCAATTTTGGCTGATATCTGATGAGGCAGTTGTTTGAGCTTTTCCTCTGTTGAAAAGCCACACTCACAGTGATCAGAGTCTTGATTTGACCGGAAACGAGTTCTTTTATCTCTCTCCAATCCTAAGTCTGCAGTTTTGATTTTATTACTAACATGACTTTAAGTTTTATTCTTGTTCTGTGATTTTGGCTGCAGCACAAGCTTTTGTAAGTGCTGGTTTGTTTGTCAATATCAGGGGTGTCAAACTCATTTTGACAAAGGGCCAAATTGGCATTGGGGGTTGTAACAAAATTTACCTTACAATCTTGATGACATATGACATATTATAAATATAGTTGTCTTTGATTATTGTATATTTATTTAAGTGACGATTACTGAATGTACATCTACAATAATCTGAAAAATGATCTACTTGTTTCAGACGAATTATTGCATTGGGTTACGACACCCAGATTACTGCTGGCACTAATATAAAATTAAATGAAACCTTATAAGACCTCGAGGGCAGCATGAAATGAGGTGGAGGGCCACATCTGGCCCCCGGGCCTTGAGTTTGACACATGTGGTCAATCTGAACAATATGAATGTCTTTCATGACGCTTTAAAATGATTGTTTCTTGGACCAAAATACAATCGAGCGTCACAACATTGTGTGAAACAGACACACATGTACTTTGGTGAATAAACATTTAGGTTGAAGGTTTTTTTGGTTGTACAATCTCACCCAGGCTATGCTTTTAAAACAAAAATAAGAAAATCGGCGACAGCGGATTTCTGCCTAAGGTTCCCAGAACCAGGCTTAAACTCTGGGTGATGGAGCTTTCTCTGTAGCTGGTCCCAGACTGTGGAATAAACTCCCTTGATATCGGCGCCATCGCAGACTTTGGCCTTTTTAAATCAAGGCTCGAAACACATTTGTTCAGGATGGCTTTTAACATCTATTTTTATCTCTTGTTTTACTGTTACTGTATATTGTAACCTTTTTGATTATCCCTTTTACATGCTCAAAGTGATGTTGCCATTCCCTCACTCTCTAATGTCCTGTTTTTTTCTCGTAGACTCTTCGGACAGGACGGACTGTGTGCTTCCTGTGAGAAGAGAATCCGAGCGTTTGAAATGACAATGAGGGTCCGAGACAAAGTGTACCACCTGGAGTGCTTCAAATGCGCCGCCTGCCAAAAGCACTTCTGCGTGGGCGACCGCTACCTGCTCATCAACTCGGACATTGTGTGTGAACAAGACATCTTCGAGTGGACTAAGCTCAACGGAAACAGCCTGGTATAGGACATCCTGCTCTGGGACACATAAGCTAAGTCAATGGGACAGTTGAAGTGTCCTACAGGCTTTATCGTTGGGACTGCTGTAGCTCGACGATGCTCTCTACTGGACACCAATGACAAGTGCACCAGCATTTACTGAAGGTTTCTCAATGACTTTGATGCAAAAATATGTAAAAAAAAAAAAAAAAATGCAATAACAGGATTTTATAAGCTTGCTGTGAACAAAATGTGTGGAGTATCTGGACAAAATATGAACTGATTTAAAGTTTTTGGCTTATTGGCTTTTAATACATTTTTTAAATTGGAAAATATTTTTGTACTTGTACTAAGTCTTTCACCGAAATGAACTGAATGTGTGTGTCTGAATCCTGATTGGATGGAGTGACAAGGCTATAGTATCTATATGCAGTAGTAGTTTTGCTTTAGGAGATACATAAATTATGAAGAAAAGTGCTTCCATTCATTCAGACAAACATAAATAAACAATTGTGATACAAGTTGTTTTCTTTATCAATTTTTAGCCATTGATTAAAATATATACTGATGTGCTAGGTCTAAAAGTGTGAAATATGTTATGTTATCATCTGTCACAATCACATTTCAAATAGAACTGAGGATGTGAAGGGGCGGAGTCTGGGATATTAGGAGCAGTGTGATTGGCTTAAAGTTTTAGCAGTGAGTGATGACTCTAGAGCAGCCCCACTGAACTTGCTGCATGCTACGATCAGCTGTTGTGCGTCCGTCGTGAACAGGTTATTGCAGCTCGTGGACCCACAGAAACTGCAAAAATTATTCGTACGTAGAAGCTGAAATTTGCCAAGATCTTGAAATTGTTGTGCAACAAAAATTTGTGGCAAAACTGTCTTAAAATTCAAAGTGTAAGCCCAGCTTTTTTCTTCTGTGAACAGAGAACTGATTTGGCCCTATTTTAGTTTCCTGTTTGAAATCAGTTTAGTTTACCAAATCCAGCATTAAACCAGGACTAAAGTTTAGACCTGGTATGCTTGATTGCTCCTTCAGATTTGCTCAATACAAGTGTAGACCATTCATTCTGGTTCAGCACTGGTTTATGCAATTTGTCGAGCAATAAAAAGCACTTGAAACAAGCCAAATTTGATTAAAAGTGGCATCATTTTGTGAAAGTCCTATTGAGGGACTATTTGTTGATCAACACGGGCAATGTGCGCACACCCAAAATGCGGAAAGAGCTGCATCTGACTTTACATCAGTACATCAGCACTGTACAAGATTTTGTCACTGTGCAAAAAAAAAAAGTTATGCTGCTAAATAAATATTTGTGAATGAAGTTCGACCCTACGATTCATACATGTTACAATCAGGTGAGTGAAAAAAAAACCTCAAGCTTCAGGAGCCAGACACCAGTTCATACCTGATCGAAACAGCTAGCTCTCATCCTGTTTTGTTGTTTTTATCAAATATGCTTCCCCAGCCGACTAGACGGACAGCGTCTCATTCTGCAGGTGACATGCAAAGTAGAGCGGAAAGTGACGTCCACTGATAATCCCTCTAGGTATACCCAATTTTTGCTTCCTTGAAAATGAAAACAGAAGCAGCTAATTTGAAACTTCCTACATCAGTCACATGTTTTGCTCAAGATTGTTCACTGCGTTGTATTTAAAAAAAAATTTCACAACTGTTAGGAGCAACGCATGCCGGTATGCTAACGGCAGTTAGCTACAATGCTAACAACAACAGCAGATGAACTTAGTGAATTTTGGTGAGCAAACAGAACATTATTATCAGAGGTAGGCAGTACAATGTTAACTAATTTTCACATGAATAGATACATTCACAAAAATCTGCTCGGAAGGAAATTATTTTATGTTCAGGCAGGTTATTCCGTTAAACTTTTTCAGTGTACTCTTGAGGTAACATGTTGTTGTGGCTTAAATAGAAAAATCAAAATAAGAAATAATAATGTTTCTGCTGTTAATAAAATATTCTAATGTGATTGGAAAACACCACCTCAGCAACTTAATCCTCATTTACACAAGATTAATTTGTCAAAGCAGCCTACTTTAGCCTACACAAACAAGACAAATACATCTTTAATCTCATTCCATTCCACATTCTTGACAAATCAATCACGTTATACAAGTTGCAGATACTAAAACAAATCCTTCACTATGTCTTACCCCTTTGTCCTCACAAGATGTCACTACAAACCAACCTTCCTGTGAAGTTGTGTGACAAGTGAAACCATAACAGACCTTGTACTGCTGCTGCTGCTGCTGGCTATAACTAATGCAGTCATGATGTCTTGTGCACTGGAGCTCACTGTGTTCAAAGCTGCTGTCTGTCTGTCTTTAACTCCTCTCTCTGTCAGCTCAGTCTGGATCTAAGATGGCCACGAGGCACGCTCCTGCAGAGGTAACCACAGCCTGATGCCACCTCCAGTTCTCCTTCAAACCACCAGAGCAGCTCTCTAAGTAAACGCGTCTGTGTGTGTGAGGAGGGCTGACGTGTGCGAGCAGGAACGAGAGGCTGACCACATGCCATTATTAGTCACTCTGTGGTGGGACAACTCAAAACATAAAGACACACGGGAGCCTCCAGCTGCTATTGTATGAGTCATAGAGGCTAATAGAAAGTCTACTAAAAGGTGATTTAATTGCAGCATTTGACCAACACTATCACTGTAATAAATAATAGCAGTTCAACTTAAACTTTTAAGTACTAATTCTGCCTTCGATTTCTAAGTTATTTAAACATAACAAATTGTGTTGAAAGAAATTATAAGAAAAGAGTTATTACTACTCATGATAGTAAGTTGTTAGCCCTGTTAATAAAGATGACTTACTTACTTACTGTTAACTTAAGACTTTAAGTTAATATAATTTACTAATTTACTTTATGGTAACTAATTTGTTTAAGTTAACCCTGTTAACTCATGATTGTAAGTTATTACAACTTACTGTTTTGCTTTATGATAAGTTTCCAGCCTTTTTAACTTATGATCTTAAGTTGCTACAGCTTAATGCTAACTCATCATGGTAAGTTAAACATCATTTTAGCTCATAGTTCCAAGCAATGGTGGATTTACCATAAGGCAATAGGTCGCACTTGCCTTGAGCCCCCAAATTATAGGGGCCCCCAAAATCCCTGCTCTAATTATGCCATCTAAGGCAGTGCTTCTCAACCTTTTTCAGTCGCGACCCCCTAAATAACAACCGTAGCCATTTGCGACCCCCAAACGCAAAATGTAGGCTACCTGCAAAGTGATGAAGTAGTTTTTATTATCTTGTTTGACTTGAATTTGAAGCTATAAGCATAGATAAATTCATCTTGTAGGTCAGCAAATAGGAATATACACCTATCATAGTATTTGAAGCTGTCAAACCTTGTTTAAAATCTTAACGTTAAATTTTTCACATGATCTGGGGACCCCTGAAATCATTTCGCGACCCCCATGGGGGTCCCGACCCCCAGGTTGAGAACCACTGATCTAAGGAATGAATGAAGTGACGCGCTCAGGCTGTGCCAAATGGTTTCCTCCGCAGCCACAGGACGCACGAGCTCTCAAGGTTCACTTTACGTATCTTTGAACAGCTGCAGTAAAATGTCTCGTCCACACACAGGCTTGTAGTGAACATATTCTGAGAGAGAACAGTCTAAACTCTGTCCCAGTTTTTATTTCGTAGTGATAGGATTTATATTGGCGGAGATAATTAGTTCTAAACACTTTAAAAGTTGATTGTGGAAAAATCTAGTCCTACACGCGCGTTCGTCCAGCGGAGTGTTTTTCACAAACATTGTTAAATAGTGTCCGCAAAATGGTATCAAGGTTTATTTCATGTATGACTCTGGCCAAGAAACAGACACTTGTCTTGTCAGTGTCAAGGCAAGAGCAGCGGCAGCAGCAGCTGTAGCAGTGCTGGTGTGTGAGAGAGGGAGAGAAAGGGGGCGGAGCTAGAGCTACACAGAGGGAACAGAAAAGCACGCCAGTTTAATATTTATTTAAAATAATAGGAATGAAGTGTATACATATTGAATAAGTATAGTGTGGTTGGGTTGGTTGGATAATGTGATACATGTTAGATTTAAACGTCATCAGGCTCATAATGCAAAAGACTGATTGTTGTTTAAAAAATGACAACAAATGTTTGTAATTTGCTATAATAAATGTAATTTGACCTGGCCATAGTAATAAAATATATATTAAAGGTGGGGATTTTTAGTTGTAAATTAGTAAATTTTGTGTTTTCCACTAAAATGTAGATGATAAAGGCAGCACTTTGTGTAAAAATGAGACCACTGAGTATTGTCTGAACTGAATAATAATGAATTTTTGTTCTAATCAGGGGCCAAATGCTGCGCTCTGATTGGCTGAGCTTGGGTGGTCTTCTCCAGTTTCAGTCTGCTGTTTTTAAAAAGTGCTATTTTAAGGTGGGGTAGCTAAGTTTTCTAGTTGAAAATTAGTAAACTTTGTCATTTCTATTTTAAAGTGTACTGTAAATGGAACACTTTTTGAAAAAAACAGACCACTGTGTACTGTTTGAATCAAAATGTAAAGCATTTTATTTCTCTCAGAGAGACAAATGCTGGGCTCTGATTGGTTGTGTTTGAGGGATCACCTCCAGTTTCAGTCTGCTTGTCTGTTAAAATATGTTTTTAAGACTTATTGCAGACCCAAAAAAATGATGTAGGCCTATGTGAATATTGCCATGTGCTTGTAGATTTGTGAGAGCTAGGATGGTTTAGTTTTTAAAAATCAGATACCCCATCTTTCAGTCACAGTTGCCACCAAAAATGGATACATGTCTATAATAAGCATGTGTCGAAGGATTTATGAGAGGAAGTTGTCAGATTTAAACCTAAATTGTGTTTTCAGTGTGAAAATCAGCTACCCCACCTTTTAAAAAAGCTACAAAACAATTTGATCAATATTGTCCATGATCGGTTTCGGCCAATCAAAATTTCAAATTATCTGTATCAGTGATCGGCTTCAAAAATCGTGATTGGATAAGGTATAAACATTGATACCATTTTGCGGCACAAAAAAAAACGCAAAAGTCAACCTCAAATAAGCAAGGCTCTTGTAGCATCCTAAACTGACCAGCTTTTTTACGGCGTCAACACCCTCGACCGTAGTCGGAACTGGAGATGCTGAGCAGCCGGTATAGATGATGTTTTTCGAGGTACATATGGTAACTGTGATGGAGGGCCCCTTCACAAAATTTTGCCTTGAGCCCCCAAATGGCTAAGTCCGCCCCTGGTTCCAAGTCACGTTAATTAATTGTTCCAAGTCAAGTTAACTCATCTTTTTAAGGCAGAAATTGAACTTACACTTACACAGTTGAACTTAACTGAATGTAAATAGCTCACATTTACAACTAGAAGACCAGACCTAAGGGGCTATATTACTAAATATTTTCATCCATGTTATAATGACATTTCCTCACAAGTAAAAGAACACACCTAACGTTGTGTTTCGTTTCATTCACACTTGTTTAATGCAAAAACCCTGCATGAAAAGACCGTGTTCTTCACTTAAATTGAAAACACTCTGTTCTATCTTATAATGTCACTATAGTACAAACCAAGCTTCACTGTGTTTTAGGCTCGTTTAAACTTTTACCACTCGTTTAACTCAAAACTAAAAAAGCTAAACACAAGGTGGAGCAGAGCATCTTCAGCTTTAGAGTTGCAGAAAGCAGGATTACTCAGACATATGTGATCAAATCAAATCCCAACTCCAACTTTGTTTTTGCTAAGATAATAAAACAAGACTAAAAAGCAAAAGAAGTAAATTTTGTGTAATATGGGACCTTTAAAGGAGGAGAAGCTGATTTTTACACTGCCAACATGATTCAGGTTTTAAGTCAGGAAGCTACCTCTTATAAATCTTTCCACATAAGATTAATATCAACATGTTTATTTTTAATTGCAATTATGGCTTTTTTGGTCTGTTATAATCTAATTATGGCTTTAGAAACTTCTTACAAACAGCAAAGTGAAACTGGAGAGGACCACCCAAGCTCAGCCAATCAGAGCGCTGTTTTCTTTTGAGAACCTAAATTCTTTATTATTCAATTCAGAACTACTCTCTGGTCTATTCTTTTTTACATTTATCCTATGCTTTTCAGTGAAAAACACAAATGTTAATAATAAGCCCTTTCATGTTGTAGATTGGCTACTTCCAGTCTAATAATACCTGTGGATAGCTTGTTATCGTTCCATTTATTTACTGTGAAGAATTAGCCTAGACAATCCATAAATATTAAATGTTTAAATGACAGAAAGTGGACACAAGTAACAACCAGATAACCATTTGCAGGGAGTTCAGACCTTCATATACGAGGTGGATACTTCACCAGAGATCCCATGTGTTTATAAAATGTGCTGTTTTGTCTCAATGCTAATGCTAATCTACAGTTAATGTACTTATTATTGTTAAAAGAACTCTACAAACTGAACTAGCCTTTACAAAAACAGCTCGGCATGTATTTTTGTCAAAATGTTTTCTTTATATTTAAGTTAAATTTTTTTGCAAGCATTTAGCATTGCCCCAGAAATTTGCACTTTTATAAACACAAGCTTTCCCTGGTATGTAAAGCTATGAACTCGCTGCAAGTGGTTATCTAATTTCAATCCGCTCTCTGCTTTGTGATTTTTAAATATTGATTCATTTTAGAGCATCTTGGCCATCTTGGCTTCCCCATAAAGAATGAATGGAACTATCCACAGGCAAAACACAAACAAGCCTTAGTCACATCATCATAGCATAGCATTTTAAAGAAGATACATTATGTTTTTTCAAAATGTTTGTATTTAACTACAACATAGCACATAGAAAATGACATTTTACAATCTTTATGTATCACTTTTAGCCATGAACTATGCATAAGTACACACACTGAGGAGGAGATAGGTGGTAGATGAAAACAGGACATGTCTGTGCACAAGTGCTTCAGCTGAATGACAATACAAGAATACTCATACATGCAGGAGTCAATCCAAATACAATTTTGAGTAAACTGGGGAGGAAACACCATTGTGACAAGGCTAAAGTCTCATGAATTTACATAGGTTCCACAATGTGATTTCTTTCACTTTGACTTCAGGTGGTACAGCTCCAGTTTAACTCTGCCAGTCTCTCTCAAGCATTAGCCCTGCATAATAAGTCCCATGTGGATTCTCTTCCCTGTGTAGCCCACTGTGTAGCCTTGTAAAACGATACTTCAATATTTATGTGACAACACTCACATAATCTATGTGGTATAATAATGGTATAATAATGTGGTATAACGACTGGCAGTACTGTAAAAACAGACCAGCACCAAAAGTCACCAGAGTACTTACAACTGTATTAGGCTTTGTCCACACGAAGCCGTACACATGGAGCTGTCTTTGTGTCTTTTGGATTTGTGAGCGTCCACATGAGTAAACCAGCCTGAAGCTGGTGTAATGCCAGTAACAGACCAGAGTGTGGCGCTGTGATACTGACACAGAAAGTCACAAAACTAAAGGAAGACTCAACACTGAGCATGAGCAGAAAAGTTGCTGAATGTAAACAGAAACTTAGCAGAAAATTGTTTTAAACTTAGCAAACATTCTGAATGAAAACTGTGGATCTAAAACCTACAGAAGAGACACAGAAAGTGAATTTATCATGCCTCATATTCTTTCACTTCAAAACACGTGTTACATTTTTGTACAATTCTTGTGTTACAGCTGTTTTAACACATGTTGCATATTGAAGATGTGTAGAAATCAGAATTTTCTGTGTAAACTAGTGCAACACATCTTTGTGTTATATTGTAAGACACACAACAGCATAAAATGTAGTCAAATATCAGGTAACAGAAGTTGGTTTGGTGTGTGAGTGGGTAGCACGCATGTTTCATAATGCAAAGATCCCAGGTTCTATAACTGCATCCGCAAAATCCACATTGACAAGAGGTGCTTTTTTAAAGGTGTTTAAGCACTATAGAGGGATTTTTTGTTTATCAACACTGGCAATGCACGCGCATCCGCACATAGACACAAATAGTGGAAACAAGTAAAAAAAACTCTGTTGCCAGTTAACGTCAAGAGCTTATCACTTTTGAAAACAAAAGTAATGCTGCTAAGTTGACATTTATGGATGAAATTTGATCCTACGACCCTTAGAAGTTACATTCAGGTAAGTGAGAAAAACGCTGTCTCAAGCTTCAGAAGACTGACGTCTATCAGATCGGTTCATACCTGATGTAAGCAGCTAGCTGTCGTCCCGTTTCGTTGTTTAATTCGAACAAGTTTCCCAATGTTAACAAATGGAGATGAGCTCTTTCTGCATGATGCATGCGCAGTAGGACGGAGAGTGACGTTGACCAAAAATCCCTCTTTACAGAATGAAATAGACAAGAGTGAGTAACTCATTTAACTGCGTTGTATCATTTAACACATTAAATGTGTTAAATGCCCCAACACAGTCACTGTGCTAAAATCAACATAATTAAAAGTATTATTAAAATTAATATTTGTTAACATTATTAATGCTAACAAATGATAATTTTACAAAATATTTAATAAAACATTTTTGTAACACATAGGGTTTTTAGTAAGTTATTTCATTCATTTAATGTATTATTTATTAAAAACACAAATACAGACATTTAGAGTGTTAAAGTCGAACATTTTCAGAATTTGGAATTACCAGGAGTATTGGAATTGATGAGAACAAAAAGAGAATTAAAGTTTGTCTCTGCAGAATCATAACAAGCCCAGTCTCACCTCACTATTTAACCCACATAAAGCATCCCAGGACCAGCCAAGGGAATCCTGTCTTGTATCGGCCCTCTTACCTTCTCCTGGTCTGGCCCGGAGGCTGAGCTTTACCAGAGCCCAAACGTAGCCTCAGCACGACTCAATAAAGCCCTGTGCGCTTTGTGTCATCTCCAGCAGCTGCACACAAGGCCGGGAGTGTAGTGAGGCAGTGCAGGGTCTGTGTGCCGAGAGGAGGTCTGTTTCATCTCCACTGTGCCCGTGCCACCGCGGTCCTGCTCGGGTACAGCTAAAAACAAGCAGCTGCGCTCATGGAAACTCATGAGGAGAACCCACCGCGGTTTACAGCTTGTTTTTGTCTGCGCAATTACAGCTAACTTCTCATGGATCTCACACTTTTACTTAATGCTAGAAAGCACCAGCAGATGGCGACTATGGTCCAGATAAACTGTGTTGGAAGTTTAGCCCTTTCTGTCAGGTCAACTGTACACGCTAAAGTAACACTTGAAATCCCAAATAATCTCCCAATCTGAAATACTGATGCGAAATTGACAACCCTATTAGACCTATATACATTTGCTCATATTCATATTTTTTTATAAGAAAGAATAAGAGCTATACCAGAAAAATGTCTAACATTTTGACATTATATTCATACCGTTATGTTGAAGTTTTTTAAAATTGTCATGAGTGGTGATAAAAAAGTGATACATTTGCAAGAAAAACTCTAACTCATATTAGTGCGACAAAAAATTAAAACCATAAAAATGTACAGCACTGTCTCCAGAAAAAATGTATAATGCACAATGAAATGTCAAAAACGTACGATAAGCACAATTTCATGTCAATATGTTACGAAAAGCCAACATGTAAAAAAGACAAATTTTGGTTGAAGCCACGTAGCGATATTTTTTGGGGGTTTAACAGGTAAGTTTAGGCTTCAACTAACTAAAATGGATAAGTTTAGGACTGGGGCTTTGGCTAGATTAAGACTTGCCTGTTAAACCCAAAGAACCAAAATTCGTGGTTATTTTACGTTTTGGCTTTTCGTAACATACTGACGTAAAAAAGGCTGGAAAAAAGGCTGGAAAACAAATAAAAAGGAATGAATGCAAAAATATTCACTGTGGTGAATAATGAGGAATCTTGAAATGTGTTTGGCAACTGAGAAATGCCTCCTAACATTTAGATATTGTGCATGTGACCAAAGTTTAGATTTCTAAATTTGAAAGTGTTTTTTTTATTTAGTGTTAATTATACCTTACAATGACAACAAATTTCAAAATGGTCAAAATTCCATCAGATGGAGCCTGTTCACATCGATCATTTAGAGGTTTGTGTAAAAGTGGTCAGTGCTGAGAGACAAAGCTGTTGAATG
Organism: Mugilogobius chulae; assembly: GCA_038363315.1. Classification (NCBI taxonomy): domain Eukaryota; kingdom Metazoa; phylum Chordata; class Actinopteri; order Gobiiformes; family Gobiidae; genus Mugilogobius; species Mugilogobius chulae. The sequence goes on along the minus strand of CM076411.1, from coordinate 17,335,118 downwards.
TTTGTCAAACTCCAAACAACTGTGTCCTCCATCATTCCACACTCACTCACTCTACAGTTTGTCCATTTGTTTTGTGGTCTTGAGTAGATGTGGTCTTAACTCAGGATAGACTTCCAAAAAAATAACTGTTACCATGGAAATCAGCCATTTGTGCAGCAAGTGTGCTAGGCTTCTATAGGCATAGACTTGCCAAAACAATGCTAAAAAAAATTAGGTAAACAAAAGAGTCATAGAGTGCGTTTACATGCGTTTAAATAACCCAGTTATGAGCAGTATTCTGGAATTTCCCGATAATAACCAGAGTATTGGTGTAACCGGTGTAGACCCACACGAGGGACCAGGTCGGTGAAGTGTGTGGTGGTATGGGATAAACTCACCCCCTCAGGTATAAAAGCAGGACCGGCAGATTGGGCTAACGGGAGCGTTCCCTTTAGCTCAACGTGTTTGTCGGTCGCCTGCGGAACGAAAGATCCTGGTTCGACTCCCGCTCAGGACGGTACTAACCACTATCGTCACATTGGGACATGTAAACATCATACCTGACTTCTCATCAATGGAACCTCGGACATTGCTGTTACTATTACAGTTTGTAAAACATTGCAAGAATGAATTTGTGCTTTCGTTTACATTAGTTCTATGTAGCCATTACCAACAGTAGCATTGCAGCACATAATAGCAGGTTTATAACGTCACTTCTTGTCCAATCAGAACTCTTCCTAACCCCCAGACATTAAGCGAAATTAAATAAATCAGATTTAGTGTGTTTTCCATGCAAACCTTTATTATTTATATTAATTTTTCCACATAAACTTGAAGGATTGAATATTTTAACTGTACATAAATAATTCGGAAAAAAAAAACAAAAACTTTAGAATTAAGAAACATCCTGTAAATGTGGCCAATAAATAAGTTAGATTTTGTTGTAAAGGTGGATTTTGGAAGGGGCAAAATGGAATGTGTTCAGGGATGTACCAGCTATGATAGACTTTGATCATTTGTCTTCGAGTGTCTGCCAATAACCAATATCAATCAACACCAGAATAGAAACATGCTTTATTTTCAGAAGTTAGTTAAAAATGGGTCATAGAGTGTTACTAGGTTAACATCAGCCCTTAAGTAGTCCCATTACATCCAGTTGAATCATCTGAACCAACATCATGGAATGGGACAATTACAGTATTGTATTGGTCCCTGTAAATGCTGTGTTAACAATTAAGACTCTATAAAACCTCAGTTAATGTGCACATAGTTTGTCTTCTGCTCACAAAGGCTGGTGTCTGCTCTCTCTGGACCTAACACCTCTCAGATTGGATAAACACAACAAAGAGCAAATGTAAGTTTTATGTCTTCGGCTGGCTTGTTACATGCAGGAAAAAGCGTTTCTAATTCCTCTGGGAGACGGAGCAAGTCGTAAATCACCAGGCAATGAAAGTTCCCGTGCAACTGCGGCTAAGACAAACTGAGCAGTCCATTCTGTCTCTCACATCCTCCATCAAAGCGCCAGGAATTTTTATGAGGAAAGAAGAGACAAGAGGCGTCAGGCCCGAGTACAGGATACAGCATCTACACCACACCAATCGAATAATTGGATTTTCATTTGGGTTTGGGGATTAAATGAGTTTAAAGGTGATCTAGGACTAACTTTTACTGCGGAAAGTATAGTTGGTTTTTGCTTTGCCCGGAAAGTTTCAATGTACATTTTTATACAGTCGCTCAGGTGACATCACCAGGTCAAGTAACAGGTCGGTTCTGTGGAGAGGCAAGACATACTCACAGTAGGAATGGGTGTTTTAAAAGCCTTTCCAAGAAAATTTGTAATTTATTAAATTCAAGTATGCATATGTTGTTTCCTTATAACCAACACGCTGTTAACTTGGCCAGCCAGATGGTTTATCTCGCGATATTTGTGAATTTACAAACATGAGATAAACCATCTGGCCTTCCAGTCGCCCGAATGGTTTGGGAGTTCGAACCAGCGGTGTTTCGACAGTGTTAAGACGGCTGTTAGTGCCCCGGCGCTGCTGCCGAGTCACATTCAAGCTAAACAAAGATGGCGGCTCTCGTGGATGTAGGCTATGTGTTTCTCCTGCTTTTGATGGAAATACAGAGTAATTTCTTTTTGAAAGAAGAGCAGTATGTGTGAGGCGTACTTATAGGCCCCACACCCAATCACCTCAAAGTATTTCACTAAATGCCCCACCTTTTCTTGAACACTTTCAGCGAGTCAAGTCCCAGATGGATATAGTGAGAACTCAGATAGGAGTTCAACACATATCCATCTGTGTTGAACACAGATGGATCTGTGTTGCATCTTCCATAACACTCTGTAAGATGCAATGCTCATTTTTGTGACCTTATCAATACATTTCAGAGCGTGTCATCTCAACGTGTAGAGTTAGGGTAGATAGAACTAATCGTTTCACTAAAATAAAGTTAAGATCATTATATTTATAGATTTTTGCTTCCCTAAAAAGTTAACCTTGAACTTCCTACAACTTTTCTAAAGCATTTTGAGCCTCCGAATTGTTCACCCTTGATGTGTTTTAGGCAGCCTTTTTCCACAGCTGTTAGGATTGAGATGTGTCAATATGCTAACTGACGTTAGCAACAATGCTAACAAAAACAATAGACAAACTTAGTGGAGTTTGGTAAACAAGCGTTATTAGATGTAGACAGGACACTGAAGACTAATTTCAACCTGAATGGATACTGCTTTTAATTTATTTTATTAGCCATTTTAGAGCTGAGCATTTACTTCCTGTTCATGAATGATGACATCACGCTAATATTTCCTAGCTACAAAAAATGGAGCCAAAGCTATTCTAGATACAGTTCCCATCAGAGGCTACGCTCAGTAATGGATCTCTGTGGAGGAAAGATCAAATTTAGAGTGAATCAGAAGAGCTTCATCACTCACTCACTGCTCAACAACTACAAGGCAAGGCAAGGCAAATGTATTTGTATAGCACAATTCATACACAAAGCAATTCAAAGTGCTTTACAAGGCAGGAAAATATGCATCAAAATTACAATACAAAATTATTAAAAATATATAAATAATCAGCATAAAATTTACTTTAAAAGAAGTAAAGAAATAAAGAGTGCAGACAAAGCATTTCAGTCATATGCACAGACAAAAAGACATGTTTTGAGCCGAGATTTAAACATTGTCACAGTGGAGGCCTGTCTTACATCTTCTGGAAGACTGTTCCAGATCTTAGCTGCATAAAACTGAAACGCTGATTCTCCATGTTTAGTCCTGACTCTGGTCCATGTTTAGTCCTGACTCTGGGCACCAGCAGGAGGCCGGTCCCTGAGGTCCTCAGAGTGCGAGATGGTTTATTACGCACTAACATGTCAGAGATGTACTTTGGTGCTAGTCCATGGAGAGACTTAAACACAAGCAGAGCTGTTTTAAAGTCTATTCTCTGAGCCACTGGAGCCAGTGCAAAGACCTAAGCACAGGACTAATGTGATCGTACTTCCTGGTTTTTGTCAGGACTCGAGCAGCAGCGTTCTGGATGTACTGTGTGACACAACAAAGCCATAGACAGGTTTGATCTATGGAGAGGCAACCTTTCTCACAATAAAATGGCTAATATTAATAATAATAACATAATAGTATTAAAATTACCAATAATGTGAAATGTGTGTAATGTCTTATCTTGGGACATTCCAGTCAATGTAATCAGATCTTCGTAGTAACTTATTGAAAAATTACACAGACGGACTAATAAATGATTGTTTTAGTTTGTAAATAGTGGTGTTCAGTGGTTTTGCTTTTTTTTTTTTTTTTTTTTTTAATGTGATGCTTTTATAGCTTTACTTACTTTTGGAACCACAGTTGAAAATCAAACCCATCCAAAACCCTAACCCTAACCCCTAACCCTAACCCTAGCCCTTATCACAAACATACAAACCCAAATTCTGCCTTTTTTAATTTGACTCTTTTCCACTAATTCTCTGAGGAGTACTCCAGATCACCCCACAAAACAAACAAACCATTCTTTTAAATAACAATAATATTACTCTTACTGCCTCGGGGACCCTGGCCTCGGAGCCGACCCGCGTCACGTTCGCTCTGGTTGCCCGGGACGCCCCATCTTCAGACAGGAAATAGCTGGAGGAGGGCAGGAAATTAATCTCATGGGACATCTCCTCTCCTCTCCTCCTGCAGCATGTGTTCTCTGTCCACACCACTCACATTTAGCTGATGACTCCAAACGAACGGTGCCTCTATCCCACGCGAGGCCACCACAGAGCGCTATCATTACACCAGGCAGGGTAGAGAAGAGTAATGGTCCCGACAGTGAAGGATAACGGCGATGGAGTCAGTTCATTATCGGTTATCTTTTTTGTCTTAGTGGAACATGTTTTTGACCGATTTTACATTCTTTATGTTTGAGGTTAATGTCTTTTTTTTTACAGATAAGAGTAATGATGTGGTTAAGTTATACTATTACATTAGACTTTACATGACAAATTCATTCATGTTTTTGTCCTTCTGTGAGGTAATTGCCATTTGGAACTGTCTTATCCATGATTTTACTTATTTAGACACATTTTAACGCTTCATGAGATTTAATTTGGACTTGATTTAGTCTGTGTTTATATTGGAGAGTCAACCATTATTATAAAGTTGGGCTACCTGATTTTTTCTTTCTTTGTGACTAAATCAGACCACTATAAACAGTTAACACAGATTGTCTCTGTTGCTGATTATTCTACATACCTGACATCCAGTCACTATACTGTTATGGTCCGCCCACTTTTCTTCTACGTGTGTATTGGGTTCAGAACCTCCTCTTCCCTTTTGCAAAACCCCATGATGGAAAACGGTCATACAATGTATTCCTGTGTTTTAAGTGCATTTTAGTCATTATTTCACTTTTATTTTGGTATAGTTGAACTAGCTATTGTTGTATTTGGGTCAACGATGGGCCTTTGAGTTGTTCCGATGTTTTTATTTGTTGACCCGAAGGAGTCTGGAGGGGTACTGACGCTGTTATGGTCTCTTCTTTTTAATTTGGGCCAACTGTGGCAGCACATGTTGACTCTGTTCACTTTTATTGTAATCCGGATAAAATGGTGCTCGGCTGTGTCCCTTGGTTTGTCCTGCACCAACAATCATAAGCCAGCACACACAACGCAGAAAGAAATACACCGGTCACATACATACACTAAGATCAGTAATTCTTTAAACCTTTTTGGACTTTCCAGATGATAATATAATCTCAATAAAAATGTTTGATTTATTAATCGAGACCAAGACTTTACTGAGACCACAGAGTCTCAAAACCGAGACCAACACCAAGACCACTGAGAGTGAAGACTGAGATAAAACAGAGACAAGTTGAAGCCCGCAGTCCATCGAAGCCAAATTAAGACCATCTCTTTCATTTTATACAATCATCATTGTCTACATGATCTTATTGTGCAGGGTTTATTGCAAACTGTGGGTGGGACAGGTCGCGGTGCTCCTGCTGCAAGTTTAGCAGTGCTTGGCGGTAATGAAATGTGTTCTAGGTATCCAAGACAAGACTGAGTCGCAACCAAGTTCAAGGTAAGACTGAATCCAAGACAAGCCCTTGTTTTCACAACTTCACCACAAAGGGCTCTGCAGTGCTTCTGCAAAATTTGAAACCAACAAAACGTTTTTTGAGAGCCGGATTGGCCGTACCACCGGACTGGACTGTAGCCGTGTGAGTCACTCTCGGACTTTTCAAGTTCAGTAAAGGCTCCAGTGGCTGCACCAGATTTGAACTGGATGCAGTGTGAGCCTGAGTAAGACCATACTACTACACTAGCATCCACCACAGTACATCGGTAAACAAATAGCACTCACAGGAAGATAATCTGAATACAAAAAGGGATAGTGCTCGAAACTTTTGTTCCACATCTTTTCTTCTCGAGTGACTTCTAATAAAACATCAAAGGACAAAGTATATTTAAGCATAAGTATATTTTAGGTTGCTACATTTGAAATTGAAATTTGAAATGTCCAGAACAATCCAAGGACAAAAAGCAAACGACCTTATGAAGACAGTGGCTGAAAATTATCACCAGTAAAATGCGTCCTGTACAGAAATGGGCTGAAAAAAGACTGCAGGAAGAAACCATTACACCTCCCGTACACTGACTGTGAGGCCAGTTTCTTGTGACGTGTCTTGACTGCGATCCATGTTTGCCCAAAGCTGATTCTCGTAGATTCCTGCGAGAACGCTTGTATTATGAACCCTATTTCAAGTTAAAAAAACACAAACATTATTATTATTCTGACATTTAGCAAGTACAGATCATTTTGTCAATTCTCAATGATCAAAAACAACTGTAGTGTCTGAATTGATTGAAAAGTCAAACATATCCAAAAGCAGTTCTTTCTTATTACTTTTTGGATGCCCGAGCAGGCTCCCTAAAATCCCCTTTTTTTGTGCTGTTCTTCTTGCTTGATACAAAATGAAGACAAATAGGCTTTTACAAAACAATACACTCAGATAAAAACATATACATTGCACATGAAAAACAGCAAACACACCACAACTCTTGGCACGTTTCCACACCAAAGCCATTTCAAATCGCTCAAGCGGACGTGCACTTGGCCTTTTTCTTATCTCCTTGTGTTTCGGAGCCGGCCCACCTCTCTCCGCTCCAGCATTTGTCTCTCTCGTCTGGGCAATGTGTTTCCAATTATGAATCCTGTGAATATGGGGCAGCAGTGAATCATCCCTGTGATTTATGGTTGAACGGCGCTCAACGCTTTTGCACAAGAAGAAGGCCTCCTGCGGCAGAGGTCAAAGGTCAGACACACACAGCAGTTGACCCCGGCGGACCGGAGCGTGTGGGGTCACTCGGGACATGTGCGACGAGCAGGAAAAAAAACAACAAACTAAACTATCAATAGTTTTGTGGCAGTTGAATTCAGCATGTTTCTGTAAATGTTTTAACTATTTTAATGCTAGCCCTATTTTCCCTTTGACCCTCCTTCCCTGCCAGGCCTTTTAAACAATATTCATAGTGCCACAAAAAAACATTTTGTACCTCAAATCAGACCTACAAGTGTCTACTTTCATTAGGCCCATAAGAACTTGGACCTTAAATCCTTGAAGGAATTTAATGTTAATAATAATAATAGAATTCCACCCCTTAGAGTCAGAGATCTGTAGTGTAACATACTGTATATGACACATTGGACAATAATGGTGTCAAATGACATACAATGTTATAATGGGATATTACCTATAGAAATGTATATTCTTCCAAAATACTGTCCACTATTGACCAAAAATTAAACATTGATTATAAAAATGGGTTGTAAATAATAAAACAGCCACAAAGTTATGTCTTAAGCTATGGTCACAATGACCGCTGCAACGTGTTCTCATGAATTTCGTAAAATAGCACGCCATGACAAATTGCGTGTCATGATGACGCCCTCTGTCTGTTTTGGCGTGCAATTACACGCTGTTTTTTCTGGCGTGGTCTGGACACGCCTAGTGGTTGACGACAAACACAAGGTTTTTCAAGGGTTTAACGGCTAAATTTAAGTCTAAAGTTACAAAAATGGGTAAATTTTGCTCTTACGCTTGGAGTTGGTTAAGCTTAGGATTAGGATTGTGTTAGTTTTCATGAATAACAACACGTCTTAACATTCACCATTGAAATGAACTGGACAGAAACGCGTCAAATACACATGCATAAAATAGAAGTAGCGTTCATATGACACACTGTTTACAATAGCGTGGTATTGACACGCTTATCCATGAGAACAGGCTGTACTGTAACAACTATAGTAGGTATTAATGCTTGAAATTGTTGTGATTGTCTGTTTGATTAATAAAATTATGATGTATTTAATTTCTGTGTGTGGTATGTGAAGCAATAAGCCTAATATAAAAGCATAAAATTAAACACTGAAAAGGCGTCGATAATGACCGGATTTGAACTAGAATTAGCCCTATTTCGAACGTCCTGGGAACGTCAATATTGGACGTCTAAAAGACGTTAAAAATAGACGTCAAAGCGTAACATTCTGCACCTTGAGCTGATCGTCACAAAACGTCCAAAATTGACATTGAAAAGACATACTTTCAACGTACCTTTGCACAGTGGGGAGAAGGCAGCAGCAATTTTCTACTTTCTAATGCAGATTCTATAGATTCAGTCTCTTTCATGGAGCAGAGATTATATTGAACCCTCCAAACAGAAGTTTTACTTACTGTGACACTTTTGGATCGCTCAGAGAAGAGGACGTTTCTAGACTCACTGCATGTGTCATTCTCCTCAGTCCTAGTCCAGTAGGATCGTCTTTCTTCATGTTAAAGATCAATATCTGCTCTAAACTTACTCATGTTGTTTTCACACTCGCAAGTACTTGTTTTGTTTTTGAAATTTAATGGGATCAGTTGCTTTATATACAGTAGCCTATTTGTTACAGTTGTTGATGTTTTTACAGTCGCTTGAAGTCCGTCTTTTTGCTAATCTCGGTAACCTCTCCATCAGAAACGTTATTTATTCCACTTTCAACAGTAAAACTTTTCTTATTATCCTACCTTATGCAAGTGTTTAAGTACAGAATGATGCATGCTGTTATTTTCCCGGTGCAAAGAGGCTGTAGGTCTAAGTAATGGTGCTGGCTTTGGTCCTTTCTGCTGTAAGTGCCCTTCAGACTGCACCAATACATCAGGACTTTTTGATTTACACTGAGCTGAGTCTTGAGTGAGGCAAAACTCTCAGAATGAATGAGATCATATAAAGAGTGACAGATAAACATTAATCAAGTCATAACTGGGTTAAATATCATGAGTAAGAGACCAATTGTTGAAATTTTAAGGTTTAGGAAATTTCAGTTCTGAACACAAACTTAAAAATGCTGTTTGTAGTTTTAGTGGACATTTCAGCTTTTTGCAATTAATAAAATGTTAAATTACAATCTAATAGTTTTATGCTGTATTCAGACCTGACAGCGTTTAGGGTGCACTCACACTGGCACAACCAAACCGTGCCTAGGCCCGGATGGCCCTACAGCGTGGTTCTTTTGTCCAGTGTGAGTGCAAACGAACCGCGCTGAGACTCGGCACGGTTGTGTCTCTGGCACGGTTGGAGGAGGTGGGCCAGAGCTCGGCACGGTTACTCATGTACACGCACACGCACGACTTTAGCATACAAGCCCCTTGTGACCGCTGATATTTGTCACAAAAAGAAAGAAACTTTGCACCAAACTCCGTGGAAATGCGCTTACCTTGAGTTGGCATCATGACCCGGAGCGAAAAGTTGTGCAGTCTCTCGTCTCCTGTTGTTTTTGCTGCTCCACGTGATTTTTAATCCAAAGCCTGGCGGATCACGGGTAAAACTCGCGTCTGCCTCATTATATTAAAGATATACCGGCCCACAGGACTTTTTCGCTGCTATTGCATTACTACCTCAGCGCTTGATCCGCTCTTCACCGCAACATGTAAACAAACAACACTAGAGGATGACATCACCGGCTCGGATCGTTATGCAAGTGTGAGTGCGGGCCAGCGCGGGACAGAGAATTTCTGCAACCGGGCTTGAGCGCGGCACGATTACAAAGCCCTAGTGTGAGTGCGTCCTAAGTGTCCAATTTCGCTGCTGAAGCGTATTTTGAGCAGAATATTTTTGAAGCGAACGCCCCAACAAGCGTCCTAAATGCCCCAACACACGTCGGGGCATCGGTGAGAGAGAGAAGGAGGAAGAGAGGAGATAGATAAGCTAATTAGCCAGTTTTCTTTCAAGTCATAAGACACATATTCATGAGTTAGACCACAAATACCTGATGAACTTGCGCACACTTAATCGCACCAACCACACAATGTCCTATAAAACATGAGGCTATTTGTCCTGAATTTTTTTAGATTTTAGTATTTCTGTTCCACAATCCTGACAATGACAACAACCTTAAAAACCTCATATTTGCCCTTTAAGTTGTTTTACGAAAGGGTGTAAAAACTCAAAGTAAAGACTGAAAAGGGTCCGGTGTCTGTCCCGTATCAGTCGGTCGCTAATGCAGAGGTGAACTTTGAAGTGCCCTTAATGGTCTTCACGGTCCCGTCAGCAGACCGACCTCTATTAGGAGTGTCAGTGGAGCCTGGCTGGAGCGGCGTGACCCATAAGCTTTAACGAGAGCAGTGTTCGAGGGCACTCTGGACCGCCGCTCTTCCTCTCTCTGTTTATTTATGTGACGGACGGAGACTGGGCTGTAGACTCAGAGGTGACTTTAACTACGGTTCAGATTTCTATCAGCTTTCTCCGCAAACTCTAGTCCAGAAAGGAAGTATGGAGCAACCCAGCACACGCCAGAAGTCGAGAGGTTTGTAAGCAGTGATATACTTTCCACATGGAGCTATATTTAGGTCAGCATCGGGATGAGCTTTGGACAAAATTCTTAAAGTTGGAAAGTGCTTTGGTGGATCAAACATGTCCATAATTTTGACTTTGTTTGGTGTGTTAGTTTTTGTAGTAAATATTTATCAGTTTTACAACAGTTAAGTTGCAATTTATAAAGAAACTGACAACTAAAAGTAGAAAATTACAGGAACTAATTTAAGTTCTAATTCAGAATCCACACAAGACAATTTATACACAACTGATACAGATTCCTGCCGTTTAAACAATCATTTAAAGTCTTACAAGTTGTCACATTGTCACTCCTGTGTTTTTTATGTTGATTTTGGCCCAGATTTACAATATTGTTGCTAGGTAACATTTGTGGATTCCCACATTTTTAGAAATGGTTAAAAATAGACAACTAAGAAATCACTACTACATAGCTCAAAACTGATCCTTTTTCCACTGATCATCCTTCAGATACAGCTTAACTGGAGTCTACCTACGATCAATTCAGTTCCTTGGACATGATTTGGAAAGACACACACCTGTCTATATACAACGTGTTCTTATGGCTTGTATGTAAATACCACGCCGTGACAAATTGCGTGTCATGACGATGCTCCTGCCTTTTTTTGCGTACAGTTACACGCCCGTTTTTCTTTTCTGGCGTGGTCTGCACACGTGATGTGGTTGAGGACAAACAGGAGGTTTTGTTTAGGGTTAACAGCTAAGTTTAGGTCTGAGACTTGGAGTTGATTAAGTTTAGGATTAGGATTGTGTTAGTCTTCATAAATAATAACACGTCTTTACATTCACCATAGAAATGAACTGGGACAGAAACGCGTGAAATACACACGCACAAAATAGAAATGTCGTTCATTTTCAAATTGCGTGGTATTGACACGCTTATCTGTGAGAACAGGCTGTTTTATAAGGTCCCACAGTTGAGCTGCAGGTCAGAGCACAAACACCAAGCATGAGGTCAAAGGAATTGTTTGTCTTGAGACACAAATCTGGGGAAGGGTACAGAAAATTTTTTGCTGCTTTGAAGATCCCAGTGAGCACAGTGACCTCCATTATTCATCAATGAAGACGTTTAAAGGGGACCTATTGTGTTTTTTAAAAACTATTTAGTATGAAACTAGAACAAATGCAGATCAGTAATTTACCTTTTGTTCATTGTAAAACACAAAGTTGATCTAAAACAACTTAAAAATAGGAACAGCTCTACTGACTTCCTGTTCAAAACTGCCGATCTGATAAGCCCCGCCTCTTCATTTTAAAATGTAACTATAAAAAGCAACAAATTTTTCAAAACTATTTTTTTATTGTTGGAAATTGTCTCTGGGACAGTATTGAACCATATAAGCTTCACTTTGAGTATGAATCTTTGAATTATACCAATTAAATACAGACAAGTGAGAGGGGATAGGTGGTAGGTGAGAACAGGGATTTCTGAGCACTTGAGCTTCAGCTGAAGAACAATACAAGATTACTCCAACATGAATGAATCAATTCAAATATAACTTTGAGTAAACTAATGATGAAGGAAGGCCATCATAACAAGGTTAAAAACTTAGAAAAGTGAATTTGACATAATATGTCCCCTTTAAACTGAGCGATCGAGGGAGAAGGGCCTTAGTAGAACCTGATGGTCACTGTCAGAGCTCCAGCGTTCCTCTGTGGAGAGAGAAGAGCCTTCCAGAAGTACAACCATCTCTGCAGCTTCCACCAATCAGGCTTGTATGAAATCCCTCATCAGACCAGAGAATTTACAGTAGTTTCTTATGATTTGAGAGTCATTCAGGTGCCTTTTGGCAAATTCCAGACAGGCTGCCATGTTCCTTTTACTAAAGAGTAGATGGAGATGAGCATTGTTCAAGCATACATTGGACAGAACACGTGTAACAGTGTAACAGGTGCTTTTTTTGTGATCTAACGCAAATATTCTATAGCCACATTCGTCGTCAAATTCAAAATGAAGAGTCTCTGATGTGAACCTTCCTATTTTCCTACATTTCCTCTTGTGCTCTGCTTAAGGTCAAGTTCGGTTCAAGCTGTGGTGACTAAGACAGAATCTCTTGTCAAGCGAGCACATTGTTTCACTTAAACCCTTGTACAAGCTGAAATACAAAAAATACATTTCTCACAGGAAAAAATAATAATGGAAACAAAAATCTCCAAAAGTTCCCTGGTATAGGCACGTTTTCGCAGCGCTGTGTGCCACCGCGGAGGATCATGTTGTCCCCGTTGACATGTTGTTATTCTAAAGAGGATTTGGGACGTCTTATGAAAATGTTTGGTTGCATGACTGAGCTCCCAAACAAAGACCATGTGTCCAAACAATGTAGCGTACTGTATTCATGACAGATTTCTAATGGGCGGTTACACAGGCCACCTGCAGGTATTTAAGGCCTATTCAAACCAATAGGATTAACTCTGCTCTAATGGCCGACAGGAGCATCTCTTTTGGAGGCTGGTAGACCTTTATGCATCCGATTAGAAGACAAGATGTGCTTGCTGGTGTTGCACGTGGTTCATACCATATTGGCGTTGTGAGGTTGATTCCTGACCACAACATTTTGCGTAGGAATGTACATCGATACCTGCGATCTATTTCATGCAAAACTGTCCTGTCGGCAGTTTTGGGTAGAATGTTTTGCTTTGAAAATGTATTCCCTTACAGAATACTGAATACTTGGTCTTTTAAGGTATTTTGTATTGTATTCCGTTACTTGGCCAATTTTTTACTGTATTCTGAAGACTTGGAATATTTTTTATATTGAAATGCAAATTAGAGTTAATTTTAACCTAAAATCGCAAAGTGTTCGTGTTTCTTCTTAGTTCTGTTAAGTATTGCTGGCAATGCATCTCCACATAAACAAGTGTTATAATAACTTCTGAAACACAGCGCTGTTTAAATCGCACTTGCCGGAGCCGAGAGGAGGAGTTTATTTCAGATTTGTACATCTATGATCATAGATGTACAAAGAGGTTTAGTCCAACAACAGTTCATTCATCGTGTTGTCCGTGAGCTCCAGAGCAGGTTCCAGTGTCACAGTGTCACTTTGCTAACAGTCCGGTGCACTTGCCATGAATGTTTCGTCAAAATTTTCATCACGAAAACGAACTGTTCCTCTTTAAAAAACAAATCCAATCATGAGTTAAAAATTAACGCTCCAAACGTAGGCGTCTTCTTTGTTTACTGTAAATAAAGTCCCGAAAAAGTTAAACAGTTAAGACAGCCATCAACAAACCTCGAATGTACCTGTCCATAAAGGGACACTCTGATTGGTCAGTCTGTTTACAAGCAATAAATTGGCCCCTATACAAAGCCAAATCTGATTGGACACTTATTTCTGAGCCCCTGAAGCTCTGTGAAGTAGTGCGGCGGCACAGTGGCACAGCCACTGACAGCGCGACCAGCTGCTGCTGTGAAAACATTACGCATTAGTTTTCTGTGATGATTTTAACAGTGGGTCTACATTTGTTTTACAAATGCAATGTATTCTATTGATTTTATAAAAGTAACTGTATACCTCGATTGAAAGCCGCAAATACAAGTACTGATAAAATGGAATACATAACAGCGGTACATGTATTCTGTTACTCCCCAACACTGCCTGTCGATAAGCAGCACCAACTGTTTATAGTAAGTCAATGAGAATTCAAATTGAAAAAATTTAGAAAAGTGGTGAAAAAAATTGAAATAATAAATAAATAAGTAAAAAAAGAAAGAAAGAAAGAAAGAAAGACAAGTTAAATAATTAAAAAGAGTGAGAGTTATATAATCTTGTTTTTGAATAAATTAGAAGTAACTGAAACGTAATTTTGCCCAAAAGTTCTGGGTGCTAGTCCTGGTTTAGATCTAGTCTTGTTTAGATTCAGAACTTGACTTTGACCAGAGCTATTAGACACAGACCTCAAACTGACAAACATATTATGCTTTAATCTTTTGGATGTCTTTTTGTCTAAAGTTGTAAAAAGTAGACATATAGTTTTAGTTTCAATCTCTTTGGTTTTGGTCCATGCATTTTCACCTCAACCTAGCAAAAACCTGCATTCACACTCTGGCTTTTTAACTCAAATCTGATTGCAGAAAATTCAATGTCCATGACCCTTCAATGTGCATGACCCATTTTTAAATAAATAAAGATCTTCTTCAAATAACACACCATCACACAATATTTCATTCAAGAAAAATCCTTTTATTATTCACTCCAAAACATCCATCATCAGAAACAGTAAGTCACTTCTGTACAACATTGTCCATCACGTTTGAATGCATCACAACTCACTGCAGTGTAAATGTGGACGGCCTTATGTCTCACTGGACTTTACACACTCAATAATTTACAGCAAGGCACTTTATGAAAGACACAGAAAAAGATTTTAAAAAGTTATTATACAAAAACATTGCGTAGGAGAGTTAGAAAAGCATTTTAACACTGTAAGTCAACCCTGGACCTCATAATACTTCTTTGGCTTGTCTCCAGAAGTTTGACTTAATTGCAAATATGTACAAGCGAAACAATAGTACGAGCTATTGTTCATATTCACACAATACGACATTATAACTGCTTCATTTCAGTAGTATCAAAACGGAGCGAGCTGCACCGGAGCAACAGGCCGCAGCTCTGCAGAACAAACACACATTTAAGTAAGCCACTTCCTGCTGGGACATTGGGACGGTCACTGGTCTTTAAACTGGTCATTTGTGCCGTGTTTGTGTTGTAGTGCTGTGCAGAGAGACAATTCAAAAAAAACAAAGGCAAATTTAGGTCATAGAAGGGAGAACGGTAACATCAAAGGATTAGAGATGTTTTTTTGGTTCATTCATAAATCTACAAGTAGGCTGCACATCGGCAAAGGGCTAAATACTCTATTGTAACTTGTGATGTCATGATTTGGCAGTATAAACTATAGACAGTAAATTAGTAGACGTGCAATCAGCATCTCTGCTCTGTTGCTATAACTCGAACAGCGTGACGCTATATTCCTCCGGTAGAGGTGATGACGCAAATCAATTGAACACAATGGCAAAACCATGAACAAAACAGACTGATTTGTGTCTCATGAAGCTTCTTTAAACAAGTTTGGCGATGTGAAATTATATTTCTCAAACTACTATATTCTTAGGCTTGAAATGCTCCATCAGTTGCCGATGCGACAGCCGAGCCTCCACAGAGAAGTGAAGCTATAACTTTGTTTGGTGTTATTTATATAATTTGTCTGCTTTTCTCACTAGTAACATGTAAAAACAGACGTTTGGTGGTCACTAGAACCTTAAAAGATGCATAAGTTCGCTAGCCGTTAGCAGTTTTATACACAATTTTTATCTACAATAAAACACTCAAAAGTTCGTTAACTCAACAATAATTTGTAACAAGGCTATGACCTTTGCTAAATGTCGTTGATAGGTTTGTACCAGCTGACACTCTGGATCTTTCATAACTTGCGTTTTTTGAGGGCTAATGCTAACGGCTATAGGAAAATAAACAGTAGAACGCTCCGGACTAGCTTAAATCTTACCAGACTAGCTAAGATGCTAAGTGTTCGATAGCATCAGAGTCGGACTGCACGTCCACTAAATATATGTCTATGGTATAAACCAGTGATTTCTGATGATGTGTGAAGTTTAACAATGATATCTTAAACAAGATTGGACACCTTGTAACTGTAATGATGTAGGCCTAGATGTAGATTTCTGTTTACAAACCTACGTATCAGTGAACTTATCTAAAACAATGGTTTCAAAAGAATGTGAAGCGTTAGTCTAATGGCTACTTTATCACATGGTGGGATGTCTGCATTTTGTGTTTGGGGGTCGTGATGCCTATGGTTGTTATTTTACTTCATGAAAGTAACGTGACTGAAACTGACCACAACTCCAAGTACATTTTTGATGGTTGAGCAATGGTGAAATGCTCCAAACAGCAAAAACATTTGATGCTTATCAAAGAAGCTTCCTCAGATGTAAAACTAATGAGTCTTATTGATCTTTTGAAGGTATCGTCACACTCTTCTAACGCCCACTTCTCCATGATGGAGACAAAAGCACTGTCTGTGTGCATTACAACTATGGAAACTTAGCAAAAAACCTGCCTGTTTCTAAGTTACTTTTATTGATTTCAATTGTAAAATGATTGTTTTTTTTCTGCGACTGGATGCACTAACAGACAAGGTTGTAAGTAAGTATGACATTTGAAGAAAACAAAACAAAAAAACAATGAATATCTGAAACAACCAGCATTAAATGTGGCTAGCGCTAGCCATACGTGCTATTTGGAGCTCAACAGTGGAAGAACGCCCTGGTTCCAGAAGTAAATTGCCTCATTATAAAGTGCCAACCTTTAAAAAATTACAAATATTAAGAGTTTAAAGACTAACTGGCTAACCAGCTATATGCTAACTCAGATCCACAGCGCAATTGTTTCCAGTCTAAAAAGCACAGCTATAACTTAAAATTTGTCAAAATGTCTTAATAACTTTGTACTTTATGAAGCTGCAGAAACAAACTTTGAAACAAAAATGTTGGCCTTATACTCCTGACTCACTACAGAGTTGATTAACCCCGAAGACACTTCAAACTAAATGTTTTATTTTGATTTTTTTGAAATCCCAATGGAGAATTATCATTGGAGCCCAAGGTTGTTGAACCGGGAGGTGGGTGGACACTGTTGAGCTCCATAGCCAAGTTACTGAAACCCAAAGTCGGGCAAACTTTTAAATTTGATTACATCGGCAAACATAGCAGTAGCCTATAGATCAGCTAGCATTTGTTTTCGAAATACCTTGCTTTGTGCGTCTAAAAGATGCCCTACTTCCACAGACAAATGTACTGTGCATGCGCTAGAAGTAGCCGTTGCTTTTCTTTGCAAAAAATCTGTGAGAATTTGTCAGGGGCAAATGGTCAATATCTGTTTTAGAGTCAGTGTGCGTGTCGTTAGCTAGGTCCACTGAGATACTTAAGATGTGAACTGTCATGAGTCCATCTTATGATGAGTCACACTTTCCTGGATTGATCCTCGTTTGAGTAAAGATATCTGGATCGTCATCAAAACAAGAACTTCTTCCCTCGCTAAACCGTTTGCACAACACTGTAAAAACTCTGACATTTTTGAACCCTTGTCATCCAACTTCTCCAACATTACTAATCTGTTCTCTCCAAACCAAAACACTACATTCTTTTAATCTCATCCTGCCGTCCAGTTTCGGTGACAAATCCATTTCTCAGAACTCTTGCAATCACTGCCTTTTCACATTCCCCCCTACAGTCATCTCATTACCTCATTTTCAAAAAAACACTGATTTGGCCTGCACTCTCTTACCGTTTGACAAGCCAAAAAAAGCCCATCTTAATTTGACGACCGCAGTCTGTTCTCGCCGTGTTCGTACATTTGCGGGGCACGCGGTTCACTTTGAACTTAACTAACTGTGTCTATTCCCCTCGGTGGCTGATTACGACGACTGAGGTGCGTCGGTGTTGAAGGCTGTTCCTGCTGCTGCTGCTGTGCTTCGTCTATTGGAAAAGACGGGTATTTCCTGTAACCTGAATCCTTGAGCGAGGGGGTATACGAGACGCCCGGGGGGGAGGAAGTGTGACACAGTGGGTTGAAATCACCGCCGATGCATCAACCCACGCGACCCGGACAGACCGCTAAGACTCGCAAGATCACATTTCGGGCTTCGATGTGTTGTGTAAGTGGCACTTAGGCAGGTTCAATTTGGCAGACGACGCAGAAATTACTTGGAGAAGTTTTCAGAATTGAGTGTTTTTCTAGAAAGTGGATGACTTTTGGCTAGCTTGAATGCATTTTCTAAGGATTTACAATTGTCTGGCGTGATGGAATTACTGCTTTGGCTGCTGTCAATATCGTAATTCTTCAAACATCCAGGTAGATTTTATTGCAAAATAATAATAATAACAATCAATTTCAAAGCTTTACGCACTTAATTTATAATTTGCTCAAGTACAGGTATAATGTAAAGACATCTATTTAGGGGAACACCTTACATTATTTTTTGGAACATTTTGATCTCTGTGGTGTCAGATTGCTAGTTGTTGCTAAGGCAATGCTTGCTTTAGTCTCAAAAGTTGTGAAAGGTGCTTATGAAAAGGTAGTGCTTATTTGCAGAGAGCAGCTGTTCCTAAACTTTTCAGAGTTGCCGGTTCCCCCTATATGAACGGGGAAAAAAAAAACGGCAAAATGATGATGATTGTGGACATAGTATGGATTTAAAATAGTTAATTCGTCAAATTAAGAAGCTAAAGTTGGTTTCAAACTAATTTTTTCCTTGAGGTCTGCCCCAGAGCCCACTTTGAGAGTCACTGGCATGGAGAATAAATGAGCCTTTGAACCAGTGGTGCCCAAAGTAGGGCCAGCGGTCCAAACTGGGCACATCAGGAAGTCTAATTTGGTGCGCAAACAGGTGTTGAGGTTTGTTAGGACAATCTTGTGATACATTTTTGTGCTGGAATCACACCATGTCTGGTGTATTCTCCTAAAACATCTTATAAAAAGACAATTGAATCTCTTCTGAAATATTTTTTTAAAGCAAAACAAAATTAGGTTCTACCCTTGACACAATACTACTGTATATTAGGCTAATTTTGGCTCATCGAGGATAAAAGCTTGGGTATCACTGCTTGTTAGTGAACAAATGTGTTTTGTTAATCACTCAAGAAGCTTCTTCAATTCATTTACCAAAATTTGATTTGTCACTGCCTTCAGACAGATATAAAGCAGAAGAACTGAAGAACTTGAATGAGATGTACGGTCACCAGATTTACAAAATTAAAAATTGTGACACCGTGATGCCCAATTAACCTAAGCATGCATGTTTTTTCATTGGGAGGAAGTCAGAGTTCCTGAAGAAAATCCACCTATGTTGATATAAGGAGAATATGCAATGAGATGGTGAGAGGCTGACTTTTCTCGACCCAAGAATCGAACCCACAATCTTCTTGTCTGGAAGCTAAAGCTCTCTAACCACTCTGCTACCGTGCACCCCAGTCAGTATGCAATCTAAACAAATTCTGACAGTGTTTTGTTTTTTTTTTCAATTTTGACAAAAGAAACAACTAAATATTTCCTACAGTGCTGGCCTAAAACTGGGACAACATGAACAAATGACTGGTTTTAAATATATTTGCTAGGACATGGGACGCTGGACTCAAAATCAGGTAAATAGGCACGTCTGAGTTGTAAGTATTTGGTTTTACAAGTTTGTATTTACAGCAAAAACACTATTATTGGAGCGGAATTAGAAACAAAATACATCTTGTAAACAATGAATGATGACACGTTCCTGTAAGGCAGCTCTTTTTGAATGTGTAAACTGATATAATTGCTTATTTAACTGAATTGTAACGCTGTCAGTTTTCAATCCGGCAGTTCTGTAGGCACAAAAGTTCAGCGTGACCTGAGAGATGAAGAATCACAAAGTCTCTCATCTGTCAATGGACTTCCTTCTATCTCTTTCCGGGTTAGTGCTTTCAGAAAACTCCCCAGGTTTGAGGCTTTTCGGAAGCTTGGACGGACTTTGGGACATCATGTTGCCCAGGAGATGGCGGCACTGTGCTCCTTAGCTTTCATCCTCAGCGCGGCTATACTGGACGACTTTCGGTCCGGGTCGACGTTAAGATCGTAGCCGTTGATGCCTCCGGTCATGGCAGGTCCACCGAAAAGGCTGCCCATGTGCGTCTGTCCCATGTGACTGCCGCCGGGGCTCGGGACGCCCAGGAAGTCGGACACGCTGCTGGGGGCGTGAGGGTGCGGGGGCATGCAGGAGGAGACGGTGTCGCAGGGGACCACGCACCCCGGGACCGGAGAGGCGGCGCTGGTGCTGCTGATCCAGGACGGGTTCTGGATCTGAGGAAGAAGGACATCAGAATATTGTTACAAAAACTGTTGAATACAAGGTCACTATCAGTATTAACAATGTTTAGATTTGTTATGTGCAAGAAGCTTAAAGTACGCTTTTTGGAAACCATAGGGAATGTTATTATATTTAGCATTTTACTAAACGTTTGCTTGTTTTCACACAATTTAATTAGGTCTATAATGGTCTGTCCAACAAATATGAATTATATATGTAAAGGTAATTCCACAACTGTACCTAGCAACCATCTAGTAAATGTAGCTCAACAGGGACCGCCCACTTCCTGGTTCAACAAGCTAGGGCTGTTCAGAATGTGAAAGACTTCTAGACAGTGTGCAGGACGCCCAGATAAAAAATCAGAACACGTAAAGAGGGTTTGCACAGCAAGTTTAGCTCCCAGAGTCTGATCAAAGACCAACATGCCCGAAAGTCACTGCCTGGTTGTAGCAGATAAATGAATCTGGGAGCTAAACTTGCATGGAACCTCTTTACTGGAATCAACAATATCTTGCTCCCATGTTAAATCTAAATAGGGGTTTGGAAAAACAAAATGATATACGGTACAAAGTTTGAAAACATGGACTAATGAGCTCTGTGGTGAGTCAGGAGCATAAGACCTACATTTAGTTTAAAATCCATTTCTGCAGCTTTATAAACTATAAAGTTATTGAGAAATTTTGACGAATTTTAACTTTTCCTTTTACACTTAAGACAACTGCTCTGAGTTAGCACATAGCTGTCTAGCACGTCATTAAACTCCTAATACCCCTATGGCACTTTACAATGGGCAATTAACTTCAGGAATCAGGGATCAGATCTTCCACTGCTGAGCACCAATGGTACAGTCGGCCACTTGTTATATTTGCCGTAGAGGAAATTCATGAGTCATGAATTAATTCGAAACAGCAACTTTCTCGCTCTTTTGAGCATTTCCTGGTAATTCAAGTGTATTAGGAGCACAACTGTTTCAAGTGTTGGTATCTCAGAAAGTAAACAGATTGTTCGGTATATATTATAATATTAAAGAGGACCTATTATGTAAAATCTACTTTTCTGAGTTTTTAACCTTGTTACAACACAGTTTTCTCATCATTAATTTCTCCAAAGTTGTATTTTGATTGATTCATGCATGTTTGAGTAATCTTGTGTTGTTCTGCAGCTAATGGTCCAGTGCTCACAAAATCCCTGTCTTCACCTACCACCTATCCCCTCCCTCGTCTGTATTTACTACCAATTACTCAAAAATTAGGATGGTGTGCAAAACATTTAGAGTTCAAAATGTTTATGTCAACAATTTCCAACAACAAAAAAATGTATTTTTTTAAATTTTACAATGAAGAGGCAGGGCTTATCAGTCCTGTCGTTTTGAACAGGAAGTCAGTGGACCTGTTTCTATTTCTGAGCTATTTTAGATCAGTTTTGTGTTTTGAATGAACAAAATGTGAATTATTGATCTGCACATGTCATTTTCTGAACATTCCTAATTGTACAGCAAAAATCACAATAGGTCTCCTTTGATAAAGAGGCCACCGGTGCTAGCATCATGTTAGCAAGACGATAGCATTTAGCTTGCAGTTGCTGCTAGCATTGTTGGATATATTTGAGCTGTTGGATCACTTTATTTGTCTCCATATCTTTGAATCTACTGTATAGTTGGTCCACATTTACTATTGTAGTAAGAAAGGCGCTGTTCCCCATTAGAATACACAAACTGTTCTCTTACACATTCGGCCGTTCAAATCCCGACTATATCTTACGGGTCAAAATCCATATAAATAAAGCAGGCGTTACATTTTGACAAATGATAACACCTGGTTTGTGAAATTATTGTTTAAACTTTCAGTAAAGTTGTGTGTAAATTTACTTTGCAAGTAGAAGAAATTTTCATTGCTGTAAATTTCGATCTTTATTTTAAAAATTCCTTCAAAATATGCAACTTAACTGCTGTAAAATAATGATAATTATTAAAAGACAATACAACACAATCTCTGAAGAAAAAGTAGATATGTTGCAGAACAGTTCTTTAGTCGATTAATCGGTCGATTAAGATGGCATCTTAATTCTTTTTAGTCGTATAAGTGTTTTATTTTGATTAGAAGGATTTTGGATTGACAGCAGCAAAAAGGGGTGTATCAACTTAAGATTTGGGCCCAAATCATTGGTTCAACCTGGTTTTAAGAACTAAATACTGTTTTCTATTCATTTTCTGTATAAATTGTTGTTTTTACATGAACACGAGGTGCAAATTGGGTCAGATCAATAAGATACTTTTTACTTTCAGAGCTTTAGTCACGCCTCCTTTTTAGTCGATTAATCGGTCGATGAAACACGCCTTTAGTCGACCAAGAATTGCTTTGGTCGACCAGGCCTACAGAACACTACAAGATTATTCAAACTTGCATGAATCAAACTAATATAGTGAAATGATCGTGATATAAAAATAGCTAATACATTTCAAGCTTTTCTCTTAAAATAAAGTTTGAAACAGTAACGCCATGCAAGTCTGAGGAAGTAGATATTTCTAAAGATGAAGTAAAAGTCGAAATGCAAAGGGGAGAACACATGTATGAAAGACTACATGGAGTCTAGAACTTACGGTAAAACTATTTGCCGATACCTGTGCGTAGTTCTCGGGCCGGGCGAGCAGGGGCAGTTCGTAGGCGGTGGAGAAGTGTGTGCGGACCTGCTGCATCTGACCGAACCTCTCTCTCTTCCTCCATTTGGCTCTGCGATTCTGAAACCACACCTGGAGAAACAAAAACAGAGCGAGCATTCATCAGCGTCCTGGAGGAAATGCTGGAATTATGTTCACGTAGAAGCAAAGATACATGGCTGTGATTGAAAAGACGCCAAAGACAATTCAATCAAAACGGCTTTTTCTATTTAACAATAAATACAGTAAGAGAGAATCTGGCTTATTTGTTCAGCATTTCCCAAAAGTGAATTTTTACTGTTTTGGTTCAGTGCTTTATATTAGTAAACATATTCCCAATTGACACATTCTGGATGGCAGTAAGAGCAAACAATTCAGTGCAGTGTTTAAAGAGAACAGATGCCAAAATGGATTTGATAAGTGGGCAAAAAGTAACTCCTTTATTTCTTGGCGGCCAAAATGAGTAAGCATTTTCTTAATGGGCCAAGAGTTCTTACAGTTGGTAGTAAAAAGGTAATTTGCAAAACATACAGTATATTGTTTAAATAGTCTTTCTTAACATATTTTAATTAATAGATTAATACTTCACACTTTACTGAAATAGACCAAATTAGAGCTAAATTAAGCCCACTTTTGGATTGAAGGTCCAACTTTGGGCAACGTACAACGGCATTTAGAGAGCACGATTTTTGCCTCCTTACAAAAGTAAAAAAAAAATTAAAATAATTTATTTAAACTTCTTACATCAGTCCACTATGCGTTTTAATCTTTTTCACAGCCCTTTGGACCGAGCATGCATATGACAACAACAGACTACTTATAGTTTGAACAAATGGCAAACGTGCAAGTTAGTGCTCTGCCTCATAGCAAGAAGGCTGGTCGACTCCGGGCCGGGCCTTCATGTGGAGTTGCATATTCTCCTGTGTTACGTAGTTTCCTCTGTATCGTTTTTACAACTAAAAACAGTCATTAATGCTCCCTGACCTTCCCAGGCTCTCTGCAAAAGAGATCTCAATCTCAGTGGACTTCTGGTAAATAAAGGTCATTAATAAATGGGACATTATTAGACGAAGACAGGACATTGCAGACTAATTCTCCATGAATACAGATATTTTGTTTATCAACATGGGAGATGCAGACATGCAGAAAGAGCCACAGCTGATTGACACAAGCTGTAGCAGCAACATTAACCAGCATCATTGTCAGCTTACTACAAGATTGTATGTGCGAAAAAAATATGCTGCTAAATAACATTTAGAATGAAATGTGACCCTACAACCCTTACAGTTACATCACGTGAGTGAAAAACACTGTCTCAAGCTTCAGGAGCCAGACATCGTCGACCAGTTCAGACTGATCCAAAATGGCTAGCTCTTGTCCCGTTTTGTTGTTTTAATCAAAGAGGTTACCCCAACTAACTAGATGCATAGTCATCTTTTCTGCATGGGGCATGTGCAGTAGAGCGGAAAGTGACGTCGACCAATAATCCTCTAGAGATACACTTACAAGATATCTGTGCTAGGCAGAGATTAGGTATTATTCTAAAAAAAACACCTACTTAGAAACAAAAATGTTAGTTAGTAGTTACTTTTCTTCCTTGTTCATCACCTACAAATACACTATCAATAACATTATATAGTAAAAGTGTCAGTAAAGTGTTGTCCCACAGAGACAAACTGCAGAGATAAAGTGAAGAAGAGCAGCAGAATAAATAGTGGCACAGATGAAAGTCCAGCTTCAGGACTTGACGTGCCTTTAAAGTGCAGTCTCCCTGTGATTCTCAGGGTCTGCCTCCCTTCAGCCTGCCAGCGCCGACAGATCCACATCTGGGCCTGGAACCGTCCATAAATCACTGCAGAGAGGTGCGCACTCCCCCACATGTACGCACAGCAGGATCCAGGAGGAAGCTCTCAAATTAACGATCGAAATCAAATATGGAAGCTCACATATAGAGGGAAACGTCTGTCTTTTTGCTTGTTATGTCTCTGTGGTTTGTGTTGGTGTAAATACTGTATGAGTAACATGAAGTCTGATGAATTGATGTGTGTGAATGGAGTTGGACACGCTTCTTCACAGAAAACGGGTGCACTCCACACCTGCTGACAGACCCAGAGCAGGCTGCTGCGTTCAAGACCAAGGCACTTCTGCTGGTTTGAAAGGAAAAAGTCACAGAATGTACAGTAGAGGTTGTGCAGACGACATCGCAGCATTCTAAATTAGGACTGAGTGACAAGAAATACACGAAAGTCAATGGAGAAAAAGTGTAAAGTATTTTCTCGTGAAAGAGCTCAAAATACAGATAAAACAGGAAAAAAAATGCTGTCTGAAAACAAATTCAACCCACAAAACTCTGCTGAGTACTGGGTTTGTAACTCACATTTATAAAGAGAAAATTGGGTAAACAATGGCAGAAAAGCAGATAAACAACAAGACTTTAGCTCCTCTCTCTCATCAGACTTTTGAAACAGTTCAAAAAGATGTTTATGACTCACTAATATCAGTTTCCAGTTAACTTGTGCAAAAACAAAAACTTCAGAGATAAAGATTAAGCTGAAAATCGCAAAGAGGTACATTTTGTCTATTGTTTTGCCTGTTGCTCTTATTTAGCCCTGCCCACCTTTCCTGGCAATACACTTCCTGTTTAGTTGCGTTAACCCTGTAGAATTCTGTTGCTAGGGAAACATTTATGTCAATTTTCTGAGTTTGTAACCACAAACAGTGTTCTCTCATGATTCATGCATGTGTGACTAATGTGGTTTTGTCCAGTTGTGGATGCGCCAGTGCTGAGTAAATCCCTGTTTGCGCCTAACTATCACCTATCCCACCCTTACTGAAAAAAACTTGTGTATGTAACGTTGCTTTTCAACAATAAAAACAATACTTTATATTTGGCAATAGTTATCAGCTCTGCAGTTTTGGATAGAAAGTCAATGTTATTTTTTCTAAGCCATTTTAGATTAATTTTGTGTTTTAAAATGAACAAAATGTAAATTACAGATGTAACTATGCTAGCATTATAATAAAATTATGAAAAAAAAAAAAAAAAAAAAACATAACAAGTCTCTTTAGTTCATTCTATCACAAGCTTGCATCAACATTTTGACCCAATATTTAGCTTTATCTTGTAAGGCTTTGTCGTCGTTTTTAAATTACAATATTTTTGTGGGACTTCCTAAACAGAATACTTAAAGGTGCTATACATAATTTTTGCTTTTTTAAAAATAATAAATGTTTTACTTTCTACATCAGTCGACATGCTTTGCTCATTTATCTAATGTATTCTGAGCCTAAAAATTGTTCGTGTTTTAGGCTTTTTCACAGCTAGGAGCGAGACATGACGATATGCTAACAGCAGCTAGCCACAATGCTAACAACAACACAGATTACTAACCTAGACAGGACATTGCGGACTCATTTTCACCTCAGGAGATACAATAATAAGATTTCTGTGCTGGGGAAAATTATTCTAACCCTTTAGGCACCTTTTTTTTTTTTTTTTTTTTTTTTTGCAATCCAGTCCAGTAAATGTGGAGACTATAAACTTCAACCTGTAGAATCCAAACTGATACAATTTTCCAAACTCATCAGAAATTAAGCATATGGAGATTAGAAAAGTAGAACCTGGAATAACCTGGCGCAGAATTGTTTACATTGGCATCTAAAGGGTTAAGTCGTTTTATTGTGTATAGCGCCTTTAACTTCATGTTGCATAGTTTTTGCACCAACACAAGTTTGTTTATTCAAGTAGAACATTTTTTTTTTTGCAGTTCCCTATCTGCATCTTATGGAGCCTTTTTTCTAAATCAGGAAGTGTGCTGTTAGCATGCATGTTGTTGTTAGCGTTACCAAAAGCATAACAAATGTGGCTTTTGAAAATACTCTCTCGAAGGCTCAGTATGCATTAGAAAGTGTCCTGGTTCTCACTTTTTGGGTAAGGTTTTCCAGTTCTTTGTAAACAGAACCCGCGGGGATCCTGACTCTCACTTTAGGAATTATGTTATTAGGGCTTTGGGACGAGCTGACCTCACTGCCAAACGTTTAGGGAGGACCAGAGTTTTCTAGCTTTTGTGCAGATTGTCAACAATGAGTCACTCTGTGTTTTCATTTGTCTTTTGTCTGATTCTGTCCATCCCTAGAGAGAGAGAGAGAGAGAGAGAGAGAGAGAGAGAGAGAGAGAAGAGAGGGGGGAGTAAGAGCAAGAGAAGAGAGAGAGAGGGAGAGCGAGAGGAAGAGAGAGAGAGAGAGAGGAGAGAAGGAAAGAGAAAGAGAGAGGAGGTGGAGAAAGAGAGAGAGAAAGAAGAGAGGGAGAGCGAGAGAAGAGAAAAGAGAGAGAGAGGAGAGAGAGGAAGAGAAGGAAAAAACAGAGGAGAGAAGGAGAGAAAGAGAGAGAGAGCAGAGAGAAGAGAGAGAGAGAGACGGAAGAGAGGAGAGAGAGAAAGAGAGAGAAAGAGAGAGAAGAGAGAGAGAGGAGAGATGAGACAAAGAGTGAAAGAAAGAAGAGAGAACACGGAGAGAAACAGAAAGAAGGAGGGAGAGAGGGGAGAGAGAGCCTGAGAGAGAGAGAGAAAGAAGAGAAAGAGGGAAAGAAGAGAGAAGGCAGAGAGAAAAGAGAGAAAGAAAGAAGAGAGAGAAAGAGGGGAAACAGAGAGAGAGAGGAGTGAGCGGTGAACAGAGAGAAGAAGAGAGAGAGAACGGAGAGAACGAGAGAGAGGGGGGAGAGAGAGAGAGGAAAGGAGAGAGAGGGAGGGAGAGAGAGTGAGAGAGAGAGGGGAGAAGAGAAGAAAGCTCCAGAAAGAAAGAGAGCTGTTGAAAGTAGACCGTGTGGTTCTTGTGCATCTCTGCCTCTGAACTCAGAGCCACAGTAGATTCCCAGCCTCATCAGCCTGTGGTTTTCTCAGTCCCTCACATGTCATTTCCCTTCGTCAGTCCAAATCCCCCGGAGACGGCAGCACAATGAGCTTTAATGGGGCTCATTTCAAAAGTCACTCCGTCACAAGCCATTTCTCATCAGACGTTCTGTTGTTTTCTTATTAAAATGTACAAAACAAAGGCTTCAGTGCAAGAGGGACATGTTTCACATTGAATGAGAAACATGTTTTAAACTAATCATTAAAAGCTTAATGGTTTTCTACAATTATTTGTAACAGTTCTTATTTGAGTACTCATTGGCATATGGTGACAAAAAGTTGTTTTTCCACATTATTTCCAGAATATAGGCATGAGCCTAACAATTGTGACTTCAGAAACACTCAGGGTGTTTGCAGGTTAGGGAAAACAGATAACTAACCTAGTTTGATTTAAACCAGTTCTCCAAAGTGCATGTTTTTGTAAAA
Organism: Mugilogobius chulae; assembly: GCA_038363315.1. Lineage (NCBI taxonomy): Eukaryota > Metazoa > Chordata > Actinopteri > Gobiiformes > Gobiidae > Mugilogobius > Mugilogobius chulae. The sequence goes on along the minus strand of CM076411.1, from coordinate 17,306,900 downwards.
CAAGTTTACACCTGTTAATTGATCTCAAGTGTCATGTAAACAGAAAAATCGATCTACAGGACTAATCTAACAGTAAATGCTGGTTGAGTCTGGAGGGACGATGATTCAGTTCAGGAGAATGGGTACGTTTAGGAAAAGGGCTAGAGTAATGAGTGAGGTTAAAAGTAATGAATTTTATTATTTTTTTTTTTTGCGTCATTGGTTTTGCCCAATCAGAGCGATGGTGGCCAGAGCAGGAGGAGCAGAGATACTGAGTGTGAGTGCCAAGCGAGGTTAAACCTTGTTTACGCCTTTTAAAATAACCGACCTTTCACATTAGTGAGCAATTTTTGCTTTCTTAAAAATTACATAAATGATAAACTGACGTAATAAATGTTAAACTTCCTACATCAATTCACATGTTTGCTCACTAATGCATCCTAAGCCTCCAATTTGTTCACCACATTGTGTTTAAGCTTTTTAAGCAGCTGTTAGAAACGAGACCAGTTAGCCAAAACAACAACAAACAAACTTAACTGAAAAGAATGAACAAACGAGACATTTTTAGTCAGGACATTGCAGACTAGATTCACTCGAACAGATACATTAACAAGACATTTATGCCAGGGAGGAATGAGTTTAAGTTATCTTATTGTAAAAAATCAAATATAGTCCCTTTAACTCAGACGTGTCCAAAGTGCTACCCTGAAAGTACATTTTGTTGGCCCTCAGGCTTCCGAAGACTTCCAAACCACATTAAAGAATGCATTCAAAGCTGAACCAAAATCAAACTATTTTACTGTGTACTATTATGAATTTAAATGTCTTGTCACTTAAATTGACTTATTCTCAACACACCCATTTGAATTTATCACAGTATGTCCTCCTTCATGTGGCCCAGATCTTTGTAAGTAACCAATGTATGCGTTTCATATAACAGTTTACACACACTTAATGTAAAACCAATAATGCTGTAGATTAGTTTTGTAAAATGTGCTATAGAAGTAAAGTGGATAGTATTGTTTTGGATGCCCTTAACTATAATAATTGCACTGTTTTGTGTGATCGTCGAGTCTTATCAAGCAGAAAACGTCCCTTTCTTTCAAATTTCTCCTGCTCCAATCTCCAGCCCATATACGGTCTTTTCTGGCATGGTTTTTTTTTTTTTTTTAGGAAAAGCTGACGTAAAGAGATGTCATCTGTCTCCAAATTCCTCTTTCTGCCGGCGACAAGAGCGAAAACCGATCCCCAAGTTTGTGACTCAGCCTCAGAGTCAAGGTGAGAGGTCGTCCTATCGTGTGTTTGAAAAGGGTCCCGGCCTGTGTAGTTGGCCCCGCAGGATTACACTCTATTATTGTTTAAGGTTCAGCGTGTCTCCGCTCTGGTCCTTCTTTGGTCGTCTCAACATCTTAGGTTTTTATTTCAAATCCCAACAGAGGCAGCGAAGGGGATGGAGAAAGAAAACTTGTGGATTTAATGAAAGTTTGAAGGATTATGCAAAATAGACATTTTTTTTAACCATTGTTCCGTTAACAAAGACGTCAATGTTTAATAAACCAGTTTTTTTCTCTCTGAGCCTCAAATAACATCAGTTTCAATTTTTTCCTTTTTTTTTTTTTTAGTAAGACGAGATCTTTTGCTCTGTTTTCCAAAAAAGTAGCTTACTTCTCTCTGAGCCTCAAAAATAGTCAGTTTCAAAAAATTTTTTTTCACAATTTTTTTTTTTTTTTTTAGTAAGACGAGATCTTTTGCTCTGTTTTCCATAAAAGTTCTGACCATTTTAGTAGCTTACTTCTCTCTGAGCCTCAAAAATAGTCCATTTTAAATGTTCCTTTATTTTTTATTATTTTTTTAATAAGACAAGATTTTTAGTTTGCTCTCCATAAAAATGTTCTGAACAGATCAAAATCACAACTGCATGCCTGCATTAGCACATTGGGGAAGGCTAGGTTTGTTTATCCCACCTATGTAATTTCCTTAGCAGCTACATGGAGCAAAAGATTTGTTGTAAACTTTTTCTTTAAAACAGGAAATGCCAAAGTAAAAACCATGTCTGGATGAGAATAACACTGTACTGTAAGTCTGCTGATTTCTTTTAGTGACTCACTAACTTTATGCATTACAATAAAAAAACTGCAGTTAAACAGAATTCATTTTAACTGGCTTAAATAAAATATTATCAGTCACAGAGACTGATGTCAGTGTGAAAGCAACCCATTTGTGATACCATGTGATAATTAATTCAGATTTTTGTGAAGTGTCTCATTTTATAAAGATGCCAAATGTTGCATATTAAACGGGCTATACAGTTTTTTTGTTCATGTTAAATGAAAATGTCTTCATCAAAAACATCCTCTGTAGTGTGAGATGTTTTAGCTCATTCACGTTTGTCACACACATCCTTATTTTAGGCTGTGCTCTGAATACACACTGTGATGTCATGAAGTGTTGATTTCTGTGACAAGCTTAACTTAAGCAAAGGAAAAAACAAAAATAAAATCCAGGTCAACTGAGGTTAAAAAAGTTAACTTTAAAAGGTGAAACTGAGGATTTAGAGCTTTAGAGGTGGAATCAACACAATATCTCTATAGATTTATTTTTGATGAGGGAACAATTTAAAATATAAAGGCGCTTAAAGTTCACTGAGGTTTACTTAAGTGCCTATGATTGGGTGAACTACTAATTTCTCTAAAAATAAAAGCTAAAATTAATTTATTTAAGAGTTTACTAAACATTTCACAAATGTCTTCCCGGTTTAGTCAGTTTTCATGATTTCAAATGTACTTCTTGTGCATAAATAATGACATCACCATGTCTTAAATTGGGCCAAAAAACAAACAAAAAACTCAAATGCAACTTTTTAACTTGAGAAATAATAAAAAAGTCATTTGTTTAAATTTATATTTACAAGGTCTTAAGAATGTTTTTGTCAAAGCCTGTTCCCGTCAGCTCTCAGAAGCTAAGCAAGAAGGGCCTGATTAGTACTTGGATGGGAGACCACTGGAACACCAGGTGTCACAGTGGGACGACAGGAGTAGATTATCGTTGTGTCCTTGGGCAAGACACTTAACCCACACTGCCTCAGTGTCTGTTACACTGGGTGAGTGGATCCCTGGCTGTAAAGCGCTTTGAGTGCCTTGTAAGGTGGAAAAGCGCTATATAAATAGAGACCCATTTACCATTTCTCGTGAGAAAATTAAAAATGTCCTCAACTTCCTGATGTGATGTCATCAGTTTACAACTTTACTCTACTTCCTGAACCTGAAACTCAAGAACATGTGTTTGATGCTGTGGCTCTGTTAGATTGGTTTGGGATGACTTTTACACTTTCTGTAGACTCGTTAATTGACCCACTTCTTTTAATGCATTGGTACTGTCATAACCCCACTATTAGGGACTGCTACGGCTACAGAAGCAGGAATTATGGCTGTTTTAATGTGTTTTTATTTGGTGTATCTTTGCTCCTGTTGGGTCTGGCTGGGACCTGTGGGCTGCCGTACGCTGGGGCTTCTGGTGGCTTGGGGGTTGGATGGTCTGGGGGGCGGGATGGGGCGTGGCCGGGGGTTGGGGGCTTGTTCATCATTTTTCCTCGTGTTGTTAGCTTCCTACTATATTTTATCTTAACTTTTTCTATATCTCTTGTGTGTGTGTGTCCTAGATGTTCCAGTGTTGAGGCCTGGATCTTGAGCCCCCCCCTGGTTGTCAGGACCTGGTCCCTCCCTGCATGACTCCTGTACTTTTACATAATCCTGTGAAGTCCTTGAGATGACTTATTGTTGTGATTCTGGGCTATACAGAAATAAATTGAATTGAATTAAATTGAATTCTAGTGCACATTAGCATTCCTCTCTAAACTTGGAATACTGTCAGCAAACGATAATGTTGAATAAACAATAACCAATCATTTGTTGATTATTGCAAAATTTTCTGTTCACAAATGTGGATTCTTGATGAAAAAATATAAAGACTGACCGAAGAACTGGCTGCAATTGTCCTCTTGTATGAATGGAATTTATTTTTTATTTATTCATCTTTTACCTTTTTCATGCTGCTTGGGTTTGTATTTTTGTTCCATTTTATGAAGAAAGTTGCTTTGACTATTGACAATGAAGTAAAAAAAAACTCTGATTTCAAAATCTTTTCAAACTTTTCTATAGAAACTTTTTCTACACTTCTAACACAACAGCCTCGACCATTTTTAATCTGGTCCCACAGCTCATCTCTTGACGTTTGTCTGTTTCTGCGTGACCCCGGCCTCATGTCTCCTGCCTCTCCTCCTTTTAAGTCACTCGGGGGAAGTGGGGATATTGGAAAGTGAGATGGGAGAATGTTCAAACCGGAGCTTGTTTTCATTTCATGTTTAATTTCCTGACGCCTAAGCCCTTAGCTTTCCGCGGCTCACCCTCCTGACCCCTGGAAGGCGCACAGACTGGAGCGGACCGTCCACACACACACTCAAAAACACGGTCATGTACGACGTCGGGGGCTGGGAGTTGAAAGTGAGTCCACGCTAAACGCCTTGTCTGGTCGCGAACATTTACGACAGGCTTTGAGGCGGTAAACATACGGCTAAAAAGGCAACAAACAAACAAAAAAAAACACTTGGTCATTCCGTTGTGTCGTGTTTGGCTTTAACGCCGGTGTGAATGAGCTGAATACTTTGGCGTAAAGATCATTCGGGGCATTATGAAGTCAGACTTGTCCTTTGTTGCTCATGTCTCCGATTTCTTCTCGGATTTCTAACGGGAAGTTTTGACCGAGCACATTTTCCAATTAAAGGTGTCATTTTTCTACATGTGTCTTTTGTGAAAATGATGTCGCTCAGCCTGAAATGTTTCACAAGGTGGCGTTAAAGGTGCTACAGACCCCTTGCATGTTAGCGAACATTGCGTCAAATTCTGGTGGGCGGAGCTTAGCCGGAGGCAGAAGACGATGTCGCCTTTTATTTAAACCAGTGTAAACTAGCTCGTTTTGGAGGGATTTTTAAACACCAAGAAGAAAAATGTCAATTCTAGTAGGAAGGTCAGGATATGTATCGTGACTTACTCTGTGTGACCTGACACAGACTTTGGTGAATTACTTCTGACGGATGGAAGCATTTGGTCTGAGCTTGTGTGGTTCGTCTTGGATCAGGATCTGCTCTTTCACGAGGCTGAAGAGGTGATTTTTACATCTGTTTCATGTCCACTTTACGTTGCTAAACTCAATAGTGGCTAAAATGCTGTTCTTTAAACAGTTAATTCATGTCTTGAAGCTAATGCTAAATATGCTAATGTGTGCACCTCGTTATAGTGCTTGAGAGACACAACATTTACTAGGAATTATTTTACGATTAACTTGGTCCAACTAAATTGGTTGCTTGTAGCTTTGAAAAACTGTTAGCTCTCGTCAAAGGCTTTGCTAAAGCAGGAAATAAGGGTACTGTGTAAAAATTCAATGATTGACAACAGTTTTAGCTAGACTTCTAAATAAAACAGATTAGTTTGAATATCAAACTGCATGTGCACGGCTGGGTGAGGTCAGGGTAACATTATACACAGATGTTCTAGTTACAGTTCACAACAAAACACATTTTACCGCATTAAAACCACAAAACAAACTTTTAGTGCGTTGGCTATGGTTTTCGTCTTTTTTGCCTCCAGCTGTGACGTCACTGATGTGGCATGAAAAGGTCTATATCTGATTTTTGCAAACAAACAAAAAAAAGAGTATGAAAATTATTGAAAATATGGAAAAAATTCACATGAACTGAAAAACCAATGCAAAATCAACGAGCGAAGCAAAAAACAATTTTAATGTGAGTGAGTGAAGTTCGATTTTGTTCAAAATGAAGACGACAATGACTTGTTTATCTGTTAGGCAAACAATCGAGTCGGTACGATGTGGAGTGGTGACAGACCCACTCTTTGCAGTTTGCTGAAGAGTGGGCTCTATCCCTAGCCTGATGTATTAGTCGGTTTAATTTCACTCCATGGAAACCGTCTGACGACTCAGCTTTGGACTTTGTTTGTTTAAGGTAGGCGGTTCTCTTTCACATTAACCAATCACTACCGTTTGTTCTTACGGGAAGTTACCTATGTACAGTGGACAGAGTTGCCAAGTCCGCTTTTTTATAGCGACCTTGGGCTTCTTTTTTTAGGAAAGTCGCTTGTGAAATTTGCGGGTTGCGGGTGTTTTTTTTTTTCAAATTTGTTTTAAGAAATGTACTCCCGAATGACAGAAATATAGACTTTAAGCATATTTTCAAGCTTTAAATCCTTTATATGATCAATACATTTAAATATGTCAAAACCATTAACCTTCGTTATGCTGTGACACATAATGTTTATTTATTTGATTATTTTAATAACTTTTTATTGAAGGTCTGAAGTCGCTTGTTTTGGGCTTTTTAAAAAAAAAAAAATACTAGGTTGCTTGTTGCTCTGAAAATCTGGCAACCCTGACAGTGTTTGAAACCTGCAAAGTAGTGATCTTGACGATTCACTGTGAGATACAACAGCGCGAGTCGTTTTTGTGACCGCTTCAGTGAAACTGTTCGGAGCCAGCAGCCACGAAACACATCCGGACTCTCGCGAAGTTACAACACGTCCAAACACACATCTGAACTACACAAATGATGCTCCAGCGTAACTACGAGAGAGTCAAATCTCACCTGGAGAAACGTCGAGCGTCAGTCAGCTTCCCTGCATGATCCAAACTGTCTCAAGTTGTCTAAAAGAGCTTCTGTGCTGTTGCTGTGAATGCTGCGATGTCACACAGTCCCCAACTAGTGTGTTTAGAGAAAAGCACGCTTATGAGTATTAGCGACGCCATTTGGGCCCCTGTTCGCATACATCGGCTGTGTACAGCTTTGTCATCGTTGATCGGACAAGACTATTACAAAGCTATAGCGCCGTGTTAAAACGTGAATTTGGGTGTCAGTTTGGTCTATGCTTGTGACGTAATCAGCACCGCAATATTTCCTTCTGTAATCAATGAATTATATCTATTGTCATGTTTTAAAATAAAATGTATACTCAGGAAAAAAGAAACGCAACACTCAGTTTCTGAGATTTTTGGGGGGCAGAATAATTTTCTTTTTGAGATCCGCCTATTTCGTATGAACCCTACATTTCTAATCCTCAGGCCAACTCTTGTGGTATTTACACATTTCGAGTCCAATAACACAACCAAACAATAGAGCAACAACCAAACCAAAAGTGACAGAGTTTCATCAGACTGTCAAGAGTTCACATGACCCCCTTTGGCATCCTGGACAGAGGTTATTCGTCCCATCATGGATCGGCAGTATCTGAGCACTGGAACCTTTTTTCCTAACTGAACACGACTTGGGATCACCTCTGTAAAGTCCAACGAGGGCGGTCGTTAGAGGAACCAGTGGCCTGGTATCGCTCTGTAAGACGACTAATGGTAGAGCGGAGACTCCAAACACCCTGGCCACAGCAAAACAACACCGTCAGCTTGTCGCAGCCAATATCTCGATCCCTCTCTGGTTGTGACAATCGTGGCATCGTGAAGTTGTGTGTTTTTGGCTTCATTCTGGTACCTTTTATAGAGAAGACTTGAGCACAGTTAACCAACGGTAAAAGTCAACCTGAGTTTCAAACATGAGTTTGTGTGAATAAACGACCCTGTAATGCACTCTTTATTGTTCTCACAATCAGTCAAGCCAAACCAAGAAATTTGTTCACCTGTCTTCAGCTTACGATGGACTGAAACCATGGTGCTAGCCTGTTTTTACAAATGTACTCGTTTTCTAGAGAATTTTTGAAAATTAAAATGTTGCGTTTCTTTTTTCTTGAGTGTATTTCAATGTGAAAGTATTCCAAGTATTCAGATGACAGTATGGAAAACAATATAAAAGACATTTTTTGGAGTATTCAGTATTCCTATGAAACCTTTGACCTAAACTGTTTAAGAAGAGCGTTTCCATGTTCACTCTAAAATGTTGACGTTTAAATAACTGTGTGATCCAAAGTCTGAGACAGTAAGAAATGTAGGAGAAGACTGTGTTCCTGTTGTTTATTTAGTTTTATTTACGTCTTTCTTGTTTCAAATGTCACACACAAGCGCAGTAATCAGCTAAACTGTAGCCACTTCTGTTTGTTCTCAGACTGTAGATGGAAAAGTCCTTTGTCATTATGGACGTGACAGTACAGACCAGTAAGATTTAAACTGAAATAAACTTTACTAAATGCAGCATCTTTTAATTGAAAAAAAAAGAAGAATAAGCCTCAGTTTGCTCTCAGAAGCATTGAAAACTACATCAGATTCTGAACAAAAAAGCAACCAATCACAGCCTGTTCATCTCTATGACAACAACCAAGCATTTTAGAACGTCACCTTTATGTCTGAGAGAGCAGCTTCTGGAGGTCGGCTGCATGTGAACTCTCTCTGTGTCCAACCACAGAAACATGTCCTCCGACTGCAGTGACCAGCGTGGGACAACGTGCGTCCAATCGATGTTCCTTGCTCCTCTCAGCTGCAATGACCAAAGATTGGACGCACGGTGTGCGTCCTCTTAGCTGCAACGACGCGATTGGATGCACTCAGCTGCAACGAACAGCGGGAGGGCGCACATGTACGTCCTCTCAGCTGCAATGAACAGCGAGTGGACGACGTGTGCGTCCTCTCAGCTGCAACGAACAGCGGGAGGGCACAGGGTGCGTCTCTCAGCTGCAACGAACAGCGAGTGGACGCACAATGTGCGTCCTCTCAGCTGCAACGAACAGCGGGAGGGCGCAGGGTGCGTCCTCTCAGCTGCAACGAACAGCGATTGAAGCGCGATGTGTGTCCTCTCAGCTGCAACGAACAGCGGAGGAGGCACAGTGTGCGTCCTCTCAGCTGCAACGAACAGCAATTGGACGCACGATGTACGTCCTCTCAGCTGCAACGAACAGCGAGGGCGCTCGGTGTGCGTCCTCTCAGCTGCAACAAACAGCAGAGGGCGCACGGTGTGCGTCCTTTCAGCTGCAACGAACAGCGGAGGCGCACGTGTGCGTCTCTCAGCTGCAACGAACAGCGGAGGGCGCACAGTGTGCGTCCTCTCAGCTGCCACAAGCTGCAACGAACAGGATGGCGCACGGTGTGCGTCCTCTCAGTGCAACGAACGAAGCGCGATGTGGCAGCGCACGCAGGTGTGCGTCCTCTCAGCTGCAACGAACAGCGGACGGTTGCAGCGAACGACAGCGGCACGGTGTGCGTCTCTCAGCTGCAACGAACAGCGATTGGACGCACGGTGTGCGTCCTCTACTGCAACGACGCGTGGACACACGTGGTCCAATGATGTTCGTTGCGTCCTCTCAGCTGCAACGACCAAAGATTGGACGCACGATGTGCGTCCTCTTAGCTGCAACGACCGACGATTGGATGCACTCAGCTGCAACGAACAGCGTGAGGACACGGTGTTTTTGCAGTAATAAATAAATGAATAACTGCTAACAATACATGTATTTAAATATTTTGTTATGTAAAGTTTAAATTTAAAAAATCTAAATATTTGTTATTGATTATACTTATAATGACTAGTAACGTTTATCTAATAATGTGTTTAAATGACATTATATTAATACTACTAAACGTCTGCATCAACCATTCACACTCACAACAGATCTAGACAAGGCACTTGTCTGTATTAAATTGTGAACATAAAAAAAAATCAGATTCATTGTAAAGTATGTGTAGTTCAAAATAGTTACGTAGCCACCTTACTACAGAAAAAATGACAAAATCTACTGCTTGCTACATGAAAATCTTACAATGAAGAGGCGTAGCTTATCAGTTCTGCAGTTTTTACAGGAAGTAGAAGAATCTCTTTTTATTTCTAAGCTGTTTTACACTAGTTTTGCAAATAACAAAATGTAAATTTCTGAGCTACATATTTTATTGTTTTTTTTCCTAATACATAAAAAAAACACAATAGATCTGTTTAACCAGTTTGTTGTTAAAAGGGAGATTGATTTTAAATTATTTAATGTACAAACTGGACATAGTGCCTTTAAAGATTATTCCAGTTGTATTTCAAGAAATTTTCAATTTCAGTTGTATATGCTGTGGCAGTGAACAACTTATGAGTATTCCACCAAAAAAATCCTTGTTACTTTGAGTCATCTGTGAGTTAGCAGAGGCTCGCGGCGTCTGTACAGTAATTGCTAAAGACGTTGACAGCAGAAAGCAGCTTACAGACCATTAAACAGCTTTATTTATGCTCCAGAGCTGGTCGGCCTGGAGACGAGAATGTAGCGAGGAGGGGTTCAAAGTGCACCTCTCCCAAAACCCGCTTTGAAGTCCAACCATCTCACCTCATCTCTGTCATGTAGAACCGACCCGATTGATAGACTGACTGAAAAAAAAAAACTTTTGAGCCCTGATGGAACTTAATAAACTAGTCACAGCGATTACGCCAAAACCGTTGCGACTTTATGAAGACATTTATCATCAAACTCAGACGGAAACTATGGGGCCTTGACACTGGCATCCGCGGAGAACACATCTGTACCACAGGATCCAGTTGTTTGCGAGTTTCAAAAGATTTTTTAAGATCTCTTGCCAAGCTCCGAGTGCCCCATCTACAATTGCGTTTCCCTGGACTTTGTCGTGACGGACCTTCAAGATGAAATTGGGGCTTTAGTCTTGATTGCGTGCATACTTTTGGGCTAGGATTTTGAAAAGACGGGTCAAACCGCGCCGTGACTCAACACAGTGTGGCTGTCGTATGAAGAATGTAATTATAATCATCTGGGAATAGGGCTGTGTGAATGCTACATGAATGCACTTATTTTACTGTACCACCACAAAGCACAGACCAGGTTGGCCGTCCCTGACTATGTCTCCGACTCGGCCTGGAAATTGAAGCTGGCATCTCAAAGTGTTTTTTATATCCTTCGCGAATGGCTTGTCTCTTCTCTTTTTTTTTTTTTTTTTTCCGTGTGTTTTTCCCAACACTGCACGCTGTGGTGTACGTACAAACATGGCGGCGCTGCTGAGGAGAAACCCTTGAACTTTGGCCCCTTCTACAGAGCCTGCAGCGTGTACAAGCCAAGAGTTGTAGTATTCCCAACATTCCCACTCCCATCCACAACTGGTGAGCAGAGGAGATGCAGAACAATGGGATCTGTTATGTGCTGTTCCCAGAGTTTACTGACAGTGTGCCAGACCAGCTCTCCCTCTGCGTCCGGACCCCAAGAGCCTGTACACATGCAAACAGGCTGCGTCCGCACGGCCAAAAAAGCCTTTCCAATCTCACTTTGGGATCTGATTTCTGCAAGTTTAAAGTGAGTTTGAGTTGGTTCAAGTGTGGAGTTGTTGTAATGGGCAGAAATGTGATATACTTTTAGTGTTATAGTATAAGCTGCGAGATTACTTATGATTGGTTGAGTACAAGGTCAGTGGCAGACACAGATGCAGCATGGTTTGGACTCAAGCAAAATAAAACTAAAAACGCAGTTCGATAAAATATGTATGTGTACTACTACGACATGTATCATGTTTCTATCCTTTCTTGCGTGTCTGATATAGGACGTTTCTATTTGATGTTGTGAAAAGTGTACAAAAGTTACTTTTTCTTTTCTCAGGGTCTTATAGACACGTTTTTGGTTGATGCACGTGGGGATCTGTTCTTTGGGTTTAATGGCTAAGTTTAGATCTGAAGCTAGAAAAATTGGGTAAGTTTAGGTCTAGCGTTTGGAGTTGGTTAAGATTAGCATTCAGATTCAGTTTTCACTTTATTATTCAGGGCATTAGTTCGAGCAGTAAAAAAAATGCACAAGAACATAATAGAGCAATTTTGACAATTGTGACTACGGCAACCAATACAGTCAAAAAACTACAGTCCTACAATTAAAAGATGAATAGAAGTAGGAATAAAAGATTTATGATACCGGTTTGTTTTTGTAAGCCACGCCCTGATGGCAACAGAGAAAATTAACTGATTAAAACAAGGATCTCTGAGCTAAGAATTACATTGGCTTTTTGTAAAGTCTGTGCATTACAGAAGAAGCCACGTATCTCTGCTCCACAAGGGAATTAAGAGTGTTTTTGTCTTTGACTTGTTTTGTCTTGAGGTTGTTAAACCAGCAAATAAAAGAGAAACACACTGTCTTCAATAAAGAGGAAAGGCTTTTGTTAATATTCATATCCACCATAAAATTGACTGGGACAGCAACGCGTATCATACATACGTAAAAAAGGAGCGGTATAATTCACATTTGCATTTCTGTGATATACGCACTTTCCTGAGAATGGGTTGGACTATAGGTCTACACCTCATCTCAATCGAATCAAGGTAGCAGAATTAATGGATGCAATTTGCAAACACTGCAATTATTTATTTTTTTTATTTCATACAACATCTCCTGTCTCGTTTTGACTAAGACATCTTATTCTAAAGATAGCTCTGAAAACATGGTTTAAAATACACAGATTCTTGGATTGTTTTTTCAGTTTGTCTTTCAGTCTTTTTGTCAATTCTTTTGAAAACGTTTAAAACAGTAAGACTTTTCAAGACTATTAAAGTATCATTATCGGAAAAAATCCTTTTGGTCCTTTTTTCTAGTCTCAGTTTGTCGTCTGTAAATGTAAACTTAATTGCTGATAAAAAATATCTACATGGATATTAGTGCTCAAGGCTTTGAGAGAGTGAGGAACTAGTTGGACCAACTTCAAGTTTTTGAGGTGTGAAAATCAGGTACTCCAACTTTAATGCGAGTCATTAAGGTGATGTTTAAGAAATTTGCACAGAAGCATTGTTGTGTTCTGCTATTTTGAGAGTGAAACTTTCCGAAATATCTAAGATTAAGGGTTACGGGTGCTATACCTGATTTTTGCTTTCCTAAAAATGTAAACAGACAAATAAAATAATTTTACACTTTACATAAGTCCACAGGTTTTGCTCATTTATCTAATGCATTCTGAGCCTCCGAATCGTACACCACGATGTGTTTAAAGCTTTTTGGAGCAAGGCTGGCCAGTGTTCTAACAGCAGTTAGCCACAATGCTAACAACAACAGACAATTAGTAGATTTTGGTGAATAAGCAGGACATACATGTAATCAGGACATGCAGACTCATTTCTACCTATATAAACACAATAACAATATATCTGTGCTGGGAAATTGATTTTAAGTTATTTTATTGTATAAAATGATGCATAGTACCTTTAAGTCACGACTTCTTCCTATTCCCTTTCGAACATGTGGAACAGGTTTTGTTTTTTGTTCTTTAACATTCTGTGTTCTAAATCAAATCAAAACTTCAATCAAAACTGACATTTGCTCAACATCCACACACTAAGAGTATATAATACACTGTGGTACCTGCACACGGGCTTCAGTCAGGTCCGTCCTCAGAGCCAGCTGCTCTCGTGCGTACACATCTGGATAGTGTGTCTTCTGGAAAACCTTCTCCAGCTCCTCCAGCTGATAGCTTGTGAAGGTGGTGCGGTTGCGTCGTTTCTTGCCCTTGTTGCTCTCTGCTTCGCTCTTGTCTAAAGGGCTGGACAGATCCGAGCTGGGCCTCTCACTGGGCCCTTCACTGAGTCCTTCAGGGTCAAGTAGCTGCTCTCCATCCCAGACGCCTCCACGCTGGGGGGCAGGTCGGACTCACTCAGAACACTGCTGTCTTTGCCTGGAGGTCAGAGACACATGGGGAGAAGTACAGGTCATTACTAAAGGCACTGTAAAAGTCATGGAATTCAGGTGATATGATGTATGTGGATTGAAGTGCAGCGAAAAAAAGGAAAAAAATTACCAAACCAGGAGAAGTGGTCTGCATCTTTTATTTATTTTTGATTAAAAATAATTATCTTATTTGAAATAATATATAAACCTAAAAGGATCTGATACCTTTTTATCAGGTTTGGCTAACTAGCTTTAACTTTTTTTTTTTTAATAAACCTAAACACTCTAAACCAAAACAGTACAAACCACATTCTACATCTGAATTTTTGATTATTTTTAATTGGTTGGCTACAGTATGGAGGATAAATAGAAGAGGACCAAGGACTGCTCCATGGGGAACTCCCCTACAGTTTGATCTTGATTAAAGCTGCATTTACCAATTGATGGCAAAGTATTTTGTATGTGTGGGATAAGCTCAGCATAATATGACATTTAGATACAGTTAGCATCAGAAGCCACGCCCACTAACAAATCTCCGTGAGGAACAATAAAATAAACAGTGCGCCAGAACAACATCTTTTTCACTTACCAAATATATTGTGTCAAATATAGATACAAAGCCATGGATATTAATAAAGTGATCCAATGGTCTAACTATGTAAATATATTCAACAATGCTAATGATAGCTGTGAGCTAAATGCTAACATGATGCTAGTGAAGCCTGGCATGTTTTCACATGTTTCTTTAAAGTTCTGTTTACTTTTCTGACATAACGCTACATCAACATCCTCCATATAAACCTATTTGTGACTCAACTTAAATTAGTTACACTTAGAGCTGTGCAATATATCAAATTTTAGATAATATTGTGAATGTTGTTTTTAAGATTTGTGTTTTAGCTTCCTATTGCCTTAACACGGGTTTTACCCCACGACTTTCCCCCACAGCAGGCCACGCACCCAAATATGACGTTTTGCCGACTGTATCTATAGGTAATTCCACTACTATCAATCTATAAAGAAAGACAAAAATCTACATAAACGACACAATAGTTATAATTACAAAAAAAAAAAAAAAAAAACTGGCACTTCAAATCCCAGAAAGGGTTATACTTCCTGTAATTTTCAAGATTTATTTGTTAATTTCTTCAAATTGCAACATACTGAACACTACAACACAATTTTATCACAAGAACTATCTGACCATATGCTTTAAACATAGAGTATTTAGCGTAGCAATCAATGTTTGTTTGACACCAGTCCGGCACTCATTAATCCTCCCACAACTCCACATAAATCACTCATAGGTGCACAAAACAGTGTCGATAACCTGAAATCCCTGCTCCACGTCAACATCAACTCAAACCCACGGCACCTTCATGCTTTCCCCAGCGTTCAAAGCCCTCGTCTCGTACTCTGTTTGAAAGACCTGTCACTCCGCATCGACGTGACCCGTGCCACAACCCCCTCTCTCTGCCCCGCTCACAATCACTCTCCCTGTAACCTTATCCCTCGTGGGGCCGTGGACGTGTCTGCCCTCTCGTGTAAACAACATTGCCATTGTCGCGTTCAATTTGGACGGGTTGTTTCTGCGACAAACCTCACTCCGGTGCTGTCGGCGCGAGAAGCGAGGTTAGCTTGTGACGCGAGAGTGGAGAGATGTCATTTTTGGGCTCGGGTAAACAGACTGCGGAGTGGGTAAATAGCAGCCGGGCCTTGGCTGAGAAGGCTGAAGAAGGAGTCTTTAGTGGGGAACATATCTACAGCAATAGAAGTAAGGATTATTGTCAAATAAGCATTCAAGATAGGTGGAAATAATGTAATTTCTATTTTCTATAAGCCTCTTTTTCATAAGATTTGAACCTTGCGATCAATATAAAGTTTCTCATAGCATGCTTTATATGTTATTCATTATTCCCTTTTAAATCTTGTTGGTGTGGCTTATAATCAGATGCAAGAATAATGATTCCAGAAAGAGACTTGTAGCTGCAACATTCCTCTCTGTGTTGGACTATGGAGACCTTTTGTATAGGCATGCTCCAGCCCAAGCTTTGCGTTCACTGGCCTCTTTGCGCTTTATAACAAACTGTGGTGCACGGACCCATCACTGTGACTGTACTCTCGTGTTGGATGGCCTGCTTTAGCCACGCGGCGGCTAACACACTGGTACAGGTTTATATACAAAGGACTTGTTGGTCTACTTCCTTCATACCTGAGTGTGTATCTTCAGCGTAGGCCTGATGGACCTCATCAGTTGCGTTCTCAGGATGTCTACTCATTGATAGTGTTTCCAATGTTAGAACAGAAAATGGAAAAATGTCTTTCCAATATTGTGCTCCAACAGAATTCTTTACAGAGAGTTTTTAAACTCCAAACTCTTGTCTCTATGGCTCATTTTGACTCTCTTCTGAAAGACCAGGAAATGCAATCATTAACCTGTAACCTGTTGTGTTTATTTTAAAATGTCTGTGTTTTGGGTTGTGTTGTTGGAGCCTCTTGGCCAGGACTCCCTTGAAAAAGAGATCTCCGAATCTCATGGGACTTTCCTGGTTAAATAAAGGTTAAATAAATAAAAAAAATGGTCAAAAAACATTATGTTGTATTATTTTGCATCTGATTTTTAGCAAAAATCACTTGTGTTTGCACTAAAATCATAATCCATCGACTGATTAATTGACAAACAAAAATGCTCTGAAGCCAATACCTTTGTGATCTGACTATCTATTTGACCCAAACTGTGCTTAAAAAGAATAAAAATGCAAAAACAACCATGTCAAATGAATTGGAGTATTTGTATCTAAAACAGCTCATTAGACCAATGATTGGTTCACATATTCAGAGGTGTCAAACTCACAGATGATTTCATTTGGCCCTCAGAATGATCTCTTATTGGCCAGCTACTATCAATAAAATTCATAATCATCAACTCCATAACACTTTGAACGACAGGTCACTTACTGCAGCCTAGTACTGACTCAGCTCCTCCCTCATTAGCTCGTGTTGCAGTGCCAGGCTTCAGTTTTTGAGTGTGACTATAAATCAGTACTATTCAATTAGATTTACCAGTCAGGTTTTTCAGGAGACTAAAGTCTGAGGGCGGGACTGCAAAACTGAACTACAAATGTGTTCGAGACAAATTACTTTTACTATCATAGTCTTGGATTAAATTAGACATTAAGTATATCTTGAACAAGGCTGGACCACAAAATTTGCGCGAAGACTAAAGCACAAGTACAGAATAAAGTCTGAACATTTTGTATGGTTTAAAAAGGAAAAATATAGCATGGTGTCTGTCCAACTGACTCTGCTGGTCCAAGATCTTTTCCTGGAGATGGTGAATCTACTACTGTGACAAATACAATACACCTTCTTTCTTTCTCCTCCTCTTCCTGCACCTTCTCTTCTCCCTCCTTTCCCTCTCCTCCTCCACTTCTTTTACCCACTTTTCGTCCTCCTCTTTCTCCTCTCCTCTATACCCTTTAGTTTGGCCCTGGGCATCCTGAACACGGACTCAATGCAAAGCAGTGAGATGGGTCATGGTTTTGGTTCCTGCTTGCATTTGCATTATTAGAAAAAGAAAACTGTAGCATGCCCTTGAGCAAAGCACGTTTCCTGTCAGGCAAAGGCTACAGCTGCAGCGTTTCATACACAAAAGAGAAAGTGCATGTGACAGGTTGGAAACTCATTTAACTAAATGGCAGTTAAAGGAGCTATGATTGATTTAGCCTGTATGACAGTTTTTCTCACTTACCCAGTGCATTCTGAGCCTTAATGTGTTAAAGAGACATTTCAAGTCGAGTTGTGAGGATTAGCCAAGTGCTAACAAAACAAACAAACACACTTCCCAGATTTCAGTGGACAAACAGACTATTACAAACTATTCTCACCAAGTGTGTCTTTCACAGATAAAATCACAAAGTGCTTTAAAGTAAATTTACAACAAAATAGTGATGCAATTGAGTAGAACAGAATCAATTAAATGCAAGCTTTCCAATATAAAACTTTTTTGTTGTAGGGTAAGGCTAAGAAGCCAACTTGAGTTGAGGCTATGCTAAAAACAAAACAAATGTACTTCCAGAGCACTGTACTACAAACGTTGAACTTATCCTGGATAAGTTTCTCTTACCTGGTTTGACTAAACCAGACATGAGCCTCTCTGGATAAAGTGTCCTACGAAACAAGTTCACATAAAATCTAAAATCTAAGTGAAGGAAATGCGCTGACTTCAAGTGGAGTCTGAACTTAAGCGACCAATCACAGACTCAGTTACACTACAGAGTTTCATTTATGTGTCTGCATGGATACAACAGACTAAAGGACAAATGTGCAGGCATCACAAACATTTAACAGATCGACCGCTTAGTCTGAACGAGCTGCGTCTTTAGCTCAGTAAGTCTTTTGTCTGAGTCAAAATGTGCAGTCAATCATTATTTCTTGAAAATGAAAGCGTTTATTAATTATTACACGATTAGACAGGATTCTGAGTGTTAGGTTACATATATCATGCTCTCTTTATAATAAGAGCCATCTCTTTTCTCTCTTCTTTCTTCACAAGCCTTATTTCTCTTGATTGACCGATGCTTGTTTTTTAACTTATTCGAGAACTTAACCTGGTCCGGAGCAGGTTATGAGTTTGCTGCATGTGCCATAGAGATTGTCCTGATAGAAGTGATAGTTTTGTAGGACGAGACCAGGTTTAACCAGAAATCACTAAACCCCAATCTAGCTTCCTGGTAAGCTCTGGCTCTAGGAACTAAATGCTTAGACTTAAGATGTATTTTAGACAACTGGGAACTGGGATATTTCCCAGTTGAAAAATACCAGTTCCCAGTCAAAGCGTTCCAACTGAATCAGCTCGTATGTAAACATTATGGCTAATGCTAACCTTTAGGCTAAACAAAAGTAACATTAAATGTAACTCATGTTTACATTGTTTTTGTGGCATTTAAACTCCTCAGATTCACTTTTTGTGGTGTTTGTTGGTCTTCTATGTGAAGTGGGATTTCCTCGACCAGGTCCCAGTTCACAAGTGGGATTTACCAGTTCCATTAGACATGACAATGCAACCTCATTTCTAGCCAAATAGTGACTTTGTCAATATTAATGTACTGGTGCAAAACTGATTTTGAAGCATTTTATTTCAGAAAACCCAGTAGAGCCTTTAATCCACCAAATCAAAACTATACATCAGCCATATACTTCTGAGTCCACACTGATTGGTTGTCTTTAACCTTGACGCCTGCTTTTCTAAAGCCCTCTCCCTGTCACGCTAACCGCTCGCTCACACACCACAAATATCTGCTCCCACTGCCGCATGCTGAGCTGTCTTTTCTGCACTTTTCAACACACGGTTTCCTTCTTCCAGCCAAGATTCCACTACACCAGCTCCAGCACTGGATTTTTGGCACTTTACACAACACTTTTTTTTTTTTTTTTTTGCACTCCACCAGCAGCAGCTTCGTTCGTTCGAGATGTAAATGCACAGAAACATCACAGGCTTATCCAGCAATTTGCCAGAGTTCCTTTTTCTGACAAGACGCAGGCCTCTTCAGTTAGGCCGGGTCACGTGTTTACTAGGGTCAGCAATTTAATCAGCGCACAAAACATCAAAGTGTAATTGAACTGGTTGTAAAGCGCCGGGGCACCCTCTGCTTTTTATGGAAAAGGACGGGGCGGGTCAAGTGAAGCCAAAGAAAAGGAACACTATAAATTAGTAACCTGGGGAAGGGTTAATGACCAGACTGTAAAGAGGGAAGGGGAATGCTTTTAAACAGAGTGCATGAGAATGTGTAAAGCCAATAGAATCTAAACAGGTTTATTAATAAAGCTATGGGCTACATTAACATTTGCACCTTCTTCTCTTTCTCTCTCTCCATTTCTCTGTCTCTCTCCCTCTCTTGCTCACTTTCTCTCCCTCCCTCTCTCCTCTCTTTTGCTCTTTCCTCTATCTGTCTCTCTTTCCCTCTTCTCTCTGTCCCTCTCTTTCTCTCCCTCTCGTTCTCCTCTCTATCCTCTTTCTTTTTCCCTCTCCTCCTTTTGCTCCTCCTCCTCTCTTGCTCACTCCTCCTCTCTCTTTCTCTCTCTTCTTTCTTTCCCTTCATCCTCTTTCTCTCCGTCTCTCTCCTCTTCTCTCTCTTGCACTGTCTTTCTCTCCCATCTCTTCTTTGCTCTCTATCTTTCCTTTCTCTCTCTTGCTTCCTCTCTCCTCTCTTCCTCACTCCTTCTCTGTCTCTATTCTCTCCTCTCTTTTGCTTTTCTTCTCTCTCTCTTTCTTTCCCTCTTCTATCTCTCCTCTCTTGCTCACTTCCTCTCCCCTCCCCTCTCTCCTTCTCTGTCTCTCTCTACATTTCTCTGTCTCTCTCCCTCTCTTGCTCACTATCTCTCCCTCCCTCTCTCCTCTCTTTTGCTCTTTCCTCTATCTGTCTCTCTCCCTCTCTTTCTCTCCCTCCCTCTCTCGCTCTCATTCTCTCTATCCTCTTTCTTTTTCCCTCTCCTCTCTCCCTCTTTCCTCTCACTGTCTCTCTCTCCCTCTCTTGCTCACTCCCTCCTCTCTTTCTCCCCCCCTCTCATTCTTCTCTCTATCCTTTTTTTTCCCCTCTCCTCTCTTTTGCTCTTTCCTCTCTCTGTCTCTGTCTCCCTCCCTCTCTTGCTCATTCCTCCTTCTTTCTCTCTATTTTCTTTCCCTTCATCTCTCTGTCTCTATTCTCTCTCTCCTCTCTTTGCTTTCTTCTCTCTCTCTTTCTTTCCCTCTTCTATCTCTTCCTCTCTTGCTCACTTCCTCTCCTCTCTCATTCTCCCTTTAATCTTTTTCCCTCTCCTCTCTCCTTCTTCTCTGTCTCTCTCTCCATTTCTGTCTCTCACCCTCTCTTGCTCACTATCTCTCCCTCCCTCTCTCCTCTCTTTTGCTCTTTCCTCTATCTGTCTCTCTCCCTCTCTTTCTCTCCCTCCGTCTCTCATTCTCCTCTCTATCCTCTTCCTTTTTCCCTCTCCTCTCTCCCTCTTTCCTCTCACTGTCTCTCTCTCCCTCTCTTTGCTCACTCCCTCCTCTCTTTCTCTCCCTCCCCTCTCATTCTTCTCTCTATCCTCTTTCTTTTTCCCTCTCCTCTCTCTCCTCTCTTTTGCTCTCTCTCCCTCTCTTGCTCACTCCCTCCTCTCTTTCTCTCTCTTCTTTCTTTCCCTTCATCTCTCTTTCTCTTGTCTCTCTCCTCCTCTCTCTTGCTCACTGTCTTTCTCTCACCATCTCTTCTTTGCTCTCTATCTTTCCTTTCTCTCTCTTGCTCACTCGCTCCTCTCTCTTCCTCATCCTCTCATTCTCTCTCCCTCCCTCTTTTGCTCTTTCTTTTCTCTCTCTTTTCCTCTTCTCCCTCTCTTGCTCACTTCCTCTCCCCTCTCATTCTCCCCTCTCCTCTCTCCTTCTTCTGTCTCTCTCTCCATTTCTCTGTCTCTCTCTCCCTCTCTTGCTCACTATCTCTCCCTCCCTCTCTCCTACCTTTTGCTCTTTCCTCCATCTGTCTCTCTTTCCCTTTTTCTCTCTCTCCCTCTCTCATTCTCCTCTCTATCCTCTCTCCCTCTTTCCTCTCCTCTTTCTCTTTCCTCTCATGGTCTCTCTCCCTCCCTCTCTTGCTCACTCCCTCTTCACTTTCTCTCTTTTTTTCCCTTCATCTCTTTCTCTCTCCTCTCCTCTCGCTGACTGTCTTTCTCTCACCATCTCTTCTTTTGCTCTCTATCTTTCCTTTCTTTCTCTTGCTCACTCTCTCCTCTCTCTTCCTCACCCTCTCATTCTCTCTCCCTCCCTCTTTCTCTCTATTCTCTCTCTCCTTTCTCCTCTCTTTTGCACTTTCTTCTCTCTCTCTGTCTTTTTCCCTCTTCTATATCTCCCTCTCTTGCTCACTTCCTCTCCCCTCTTATTCTCCCCTTTAATCTTTTTCCCTCTCTCTCTCCTTCTCTCATTTCTCTGTCTCTCTCCCTCTCTTGCTCACTATCTCTCCCTCCCTCTCTCCTCTCTTTTGCTCTTTCCTCTATCTGTCTCTCTTTCCCTCTCTTGCTCACTCCCTCCTGTCTTTCTCTCTCTCCTTTCTTTCCCTTCATCTCTCTTTCTCTCCTCTTCTCTCTCTTGCTCACTGTCTTTCTCTCACCATCTCTTCCTTTGCTCTCCATCTTTCCTTTCTCTCTCTTGCTCACTCTCTCCTCTCTCTCTCCCCTCTTTCTCACTCACTTCTCTCTTTCTCTCTCTTCTTTCTTTCCCTTCATCTCTCTTTTCTCTCCTCCTCTCTCTCTTGCTCACTGTCTTTCTCTCCCCATCTCTTCTCTTGCTCTCTATCTTTCCTTTCCCTCCCTCCTCCTCCCTCTTTCTCTCTCTCCTCTCTCACACACTGTCTTTCTCTCTTCAAAAACATAAAAGTCACAACACAACAACAACAGATAAACTTGTGGATTATAGTGAACAAAAGGGACATTATTAGACACGTATCACCACCAACTAACCTACAACATAAACCCAACTACAAAAACACTAACAGATTTTGTCTATTTTCTTCATCCTCATTGCACAAGCCTTCGCTTAAAAATCTCCAACTCCAGAATCCTAGGTCACCGCATTAACCTGCCTGCTGATTTGTCTGGGTCTTTTCTCTTCCTCCGCTCTTAGCCTCCGGCCTGCTCTTGTCTGCTGCCGTTTCCTGCGCTCCAAAAGAAAAAGGATCGACGGCGGGAGGATCCCAGATGTTTTCGGAGGAGAGATGTATGCCAGCGGCTCACGCAGGAATGCACGTTCTCCGGGAAAGAGCACAAATCAGTCCTGATGCATGACCTCACCGCTGTCAGATACCTGTCTCCTGTCAGGCCAGAGGAACAGAGAATGTAAACACAACGCTGGCTACAATGAGTTTCAGTTTGAGCTCATAACACTGCTATTGTGCGATATCTGTCATTTTCTTTTTTTTCCACCGTGTTGTAATGTTGTTTGTGCTGGGTAAATACAGTGGTGGGAAGTGATAAAGTACTAAACTATAGAGGTCGACAGTCACTTTCTACTCTACTGTGCATAACCGTCTAGTTGGCTGGGGATAACAACACAACGGGACGAGAGCTGGCTGTTTGGATCAGGTATTAACCGGTCTGATGGCTCCTGAAGCTTGAGAAAGTGTTTTCATACACCTGAATGTAACAAAGTATGAGTCGGAAAGACGAATGTCAATCACAAATGTGGATTTAGCAGAGTTAAGTTGTCAGAGTGACTTAATTTGGTCCCGTTTAGCTTTGGTGTAATGCTGCTTTAGTCCTGACCTGGTCTGGACCCAGTGGTGATTAAGTCTGGACTAGTACTGGTCTATAGTCTTTGTCCAGTTCTGGTTCAGTGCAGGTTTAGAGTGATACAAACCTGACTAAGCTTTAAAGACATTACAATGGATGCAATGTACATTGGATATTTTGTACAACCCTATAAAGGGATGCATGCAGCCTGACAGCAGAAAGAGCCGCAGCTCTCTGCACAAGCTGTTGCAGCAACACTAGCCAGTTTATCACTGCAAAAACAAAAGTTATGCTGCTAAATCAACATTTGTGAAATTTGACTTAACGACTCATACACGTTACATTCCGGTGAGTGAAAAGACACTGAAATGTACCTCAGTGGTTCATACTTGATGGATACAGCTAGTCTTATGTCCTGTTTTGTTGTTTTAAACAAAGCAGTTTTACCAGTCGACTAGACAGACAAGAAAACTGCTTTCTGCAGGCGACATGCGCAGTACAGCGGAGAGAGACGTATCTAATAACATCTTTATATTTTGGAAACATTTGCCTTATTCTGCTTTTCTTGGCAGTGCATTTCCTCATTAGCTGTAGTTATTGAGTTTATTTCATCTGCCATTATATCTACATGAGATCGCCTCACAAGACAGACAAGCTAACATGCTATAGAACTAAACAGGAAGTGTGCTGACAACAAAAGAGGGAGGGGTAAAATAAGGTGAACTGATGTGCAACTACCCGGCCCAGAGGTCCTGGCTCTCAGTAAAAAGAAGTTGAATAGCCTTAACTTTAAACCCCTGGTTAAGTTAGCGCTGGTTACTCTGAATGTTTGAAAATGAATTACTGTTAACTGTCACCCTAACAATCCTGAACTTAGTTGTAGACATTTTAAAGTCATCATTTTTCTTCAAGTTTGGTTGATATGTCACCTGACGTTGAAATGCTTGTTTGGATGTTTTTTGTAATTTTAGTGAAACAATCTGAAGGTATAAGAAGCAACATGATTGGTCAGAACAGATGACTGCAGCAGGTGTGTGTCATCACAGCAGAACAGTGTGATAAACTAGACAGTATTCTGGCCAACATTTTAACTATCTTGACACCTGAGGAGATTTAGAGCGTCATTTATCAATCCAGGTGTAACTGTTAGTATAAACAGAAAAAGTGATGTGTTTTTATGAATGTGTTGCACTCACATATCCACAAAACCATACGCATCACCTCACTTTTCAATAGACACAAACATGAGCAGACCTGCTCCAGGACAAATACCAGTTCAGACTGTGGTCCTGCAAGATTATTCAAAAAAAGACAGACTTTTATTTAGAACAAAAAATAAATCTAAATGGCAAAACATTCAAGTCTACATTTGGACAAAAGTGCACCTTTAACTATCATCTCCTCTTAAATATACATATTCCATTTAAAACAAAATCAAATCAGGTTGGGGATGCTTCATTGTAATACATTTCGGACATTTTGAAGAAAAATGTATTATACAGAAGATATGTTTGCTTCTATTGTTGACATTGTTGTTAACAATTCAGCAGCCAAGTGAGAACATTCAGCAGTAAAAAGTTTGAAAATAAATACTTTTTTTTGTCATTTACTTATACCAAATAAAGTCTTTAGGCCTAATTTGGTCTAACTAAGGTGTTGCATTATCATAAAGTGCTACCGTAGACTTTTCTTTTTGTTTGATTTACTTTTGAGTTAAATAAACAGAAATGTTGAATTTGAAAGGTCCCATATCACACAAAATTAAGTCCTGTTAGAATAATGTTATCCAGCAAAAACATACTTTAAGTTGTTGTGAGTAATGCTGCTTTCTTCTTAAGCTGAAATTGCTTCGTTCCACCTTGTGATGTCACTAGGTGGTAGTTTTATGGTTAACCACTTTTTAGCCTCAATTGAAGCAGTTTACTGTACAATTCTGTACTATTCAAAACACGACACGGCCTTAAGTAGTTATATATGTATTTTAACCTTTTGTTCAGTTCCAGTTGTCTAAGAAAGTTTTTTAATTTTGTAGTGAACCGAGTTGCAAAAGATCAAATGAGGCAAAAAATAAAAACACCTGTAGCTTACAATTTGAACATTACTGAGCTGAAATTATATAAATGAGTCTAGTGAAAGTAATTGGATAGAAAAGCACAGTGAAGCACATTTGGTATTACCAAATAGTGACATCACAAGGTGGAATAGAGTGTTTTCAATTCAAGCAAAAACAAAACAAAAGAAACATTGAATAAACATGCAGGATTTTTGTGTTAAACAAGTGAGATGGCAACAAAACATTGCTTGGAAATTAGCCTGTAATATGGATTAAAATGTGCCTAATATGGGACCTTAATATTCCTACACCAGTCGACATGTTTTGCTTACTTACTAATGCATTTTGAGCCTCCAAATTGTTCCTGATGATGTATTATAAGTTTTTTTTTTTTTTTTTTTTCACAGCTGTTAGGAGCGGATTTGTGGATATGCTAATGACAGTTAGCCACACTGCTAACAACAATGACAGACAAATGTTGTGATTTTTTGTGACCAAACAGTATATTATTCAACATACTACTTTAGCAAGATATTTCTGCTTGGGAAATTTAGATTTTGAAGTTAGTTTATTGTTTAAAAAATGGCTATAGTGCCTTTAAATTAACTGGCACGTTGAAAATGTAAATGTTAGAAAATGCTGCAGCCTGTCTCATTCTACAATCATCATCATTTTTTCCACACAATCACAACAACAGTCCCCGTCGTTCATGGAAACACAACATATTAGAGATCTGATGACATCACCTTTAGTACGTGCTTTTTATTTTGACAGGGATGTTTGAAAGTGCAGCCAGAGCGTTCGGAGGTCCTGTTTGGGTTCTGGTGCCCTGAGGAAAATGTTTACATATCACAGGATGCTTGACGTGCCTGTCGAGGGAGGAGTGTCTGTTTGACTTTGGATTTATGACAAGCACTCAGCTGTTTTTCATAAATGTGCTGAGGCCTACAGCAATATTTAGATCAACCGTTAATGTGGGCCAACGTGCAGAAGCTTTGTTCAAACTCCAGAAGTGAGAGCGGCGCTGATGGGACTGAATTCACACAACATAAAGTATTACCATGGCATTGCATCAACTTCTGTTGTTTATAATTAAATCACTCAAATCCTAAAGACACTGATGTTTATGTGCAAAAAGCTTTATTCTTAGCTTCTTTAAAAAACGGTATAACACAATTGTTTTTGCAAACTCTCACAGCTGCGTGTTGTTCTAATTTTCTTAAAGGGGACCTATTATGCCAAATTCACTTTTGTAAGTTTTTAACCTTGATATAATGGCCTCTCCTCACCATTAGTTTACTCAAAGTTATATTTGAATTTATTCATGCATGTTGGAGTAATCTTGTATTGTTCTTCAGCTGGAGCTCAAGTGCTCAGAAATCCTCGTTTTCACCTACCACCTATCCCCTCCCACTTGTCTGTATTTACTTGTTATAGTTCAAAACATTAATACTCAAAGTGAAGCTTATATGGTTCAAAACTGTCCCATAGCCACTTTCCAACAATAAAAAATAGTTTTTAAAAATCAATTACTTCTCACGGTTACATTTTAAATGAAGAGGCGGGGCTTATCAGTTCTGCAGTTTTGAACAGAAAGTCAGTAGAGCCGTTTCTATTTTTAAGTTGTTTTAGATCAATTTTGTGTTTTACAATGAACTACTGATGAATTACTGATCTGTGCATGTACTAGTTTCATACTAAATATAAAAAAAAACACAATAGGACCCCTTCAATCATCACATTTTTTATGACGTCAAGAAAAAATAAATCAGTGCATTTAGTTTAGGGTACTCATTTACATGTAATTGGAAATTGGTTGCACAGGAGCCCTGGTAAAATTAATATTTTGATTAGTTTAATCACTTATGAGGATTGAACGCTATAAAATGTCTACATAACTTTGTTCAAAATACACAGCAGAGTATTATAGTATTTGACTGAGATCCAGAGCCTATGCTTCAGCAATTCTTTTCAAAGAGTGGATCTGGTCTTATGTCTTATTGATTCTGCAGAAATCTGTAGTGTTTTTCGATCCCTATTGTTATTTTTCTATGTATTTTTTCACATAAGCAGCCATGTTTGTTTTTATACCAGAGACGGTGCTTGTCCCTGATTGGCTATTAATCTGCCAATCATGCCCACTAAAACTTGAAAGTGGTGTCCAGACGATATTTACATGGTATATACTGTATGAGAGTACAACACAGTTAAAGCCAAACATGGCAGGAAGTGCGGGATCACAAAGAATACTGTACCTATAAACATGTACTAAAATAAACACAATGCAACTACATTTGTGAAGTTTTACAACTGTACAAATATCTATTTCACTTCATTCCCTTAGTGAATAAATACCTGGGTGTTATCTGCCTACGGCCAAAGTCACCCACAACCCCTAACACAGCAGTATTACCCAACGTTTTTTGAGTCACAGCACACTTTTTGGTTGAATATTTTTCATTCACACCTCCTATCCAAATACTGGCAAATCAATCTTTTTTGTAAATATTGTCCATTACATGTTAACTTATTCTTAATGGAGATCCTTTCCATTCCATTCTTGGTGTAAAACCCTTCAAATAAGAAAATATTCAAATAAATCCAAAAATTGGATTTTACAGATTGAAAGATGAAAGCTGATGCATTTGTTCAAGGCACACCTGGCAGTATCTCAAGGCCCAATGGTTGGAAATCACTGTGGTAGAGAATGAATGAAGGAATTATGCTAATTGGAATTGTTGCTGGAAGTTTTTTGGAAGTCTTTGAAAACTTTGGAAACCACTGGCCTACAATGAATAAAACTATAGGCCAGGGCTGGGCAATTCTTTTTGCTTGAGGGCCATATTCAAACCCAGAACAGTGGTGCAGGGCGGACTGTCAACACTGCTACAACACATTTTGATTGGGGAAAACACATTTCTTTGACAGAAAATAGACCAGTCCAAATAAAAGACTTGCTCTACCATAATAAACTTGAAACATTTATAGATTAAGCAATTAAGTTTTATGAAAATTGAAGCTTGAGAAAGTTTGTATTTACTAAAAAAATATATATGATGATGAAGTTGAAGCCATAAAAAGAAGCAGTTTTATAGATTAAACCTCAAGTCTTATTATCTTAAAACCGTGATTTTACAAGAAAAAAAGAAAACTAAATATGATCAGGACATGGACTTGGATGAGTCAAATGTTGCATAAAAACCTCAATAGATTTTTATATTTGTGGCAATGTTCATGATTCAAAGTACAATTTAATTTTGAAAAGTTTAATTTTGAAAATGTTTTTTTATTGGCTTTGACTTTATTCTTACAACATTGTGAATTTAATCTCAAAATGTTACAAGTTTATTGTTATTTTGTCACTTAAGCTTCGTCATGCATTTCTGTTTCTCAAAAACATGGCCAGGGCCAGATGAAACTGGTCGTGGGCCACATTTGGCCCTCGGGCCGCAGTTTGCCCAGGTCTGCTATAGCATACATGGCTCAAAAGACCCATTTTAGTAAATGGTTTATGGTAAAAACTAATTTTACAGACAAAATTTGAATGTGGTACGAGCTCAATATTGTCATAATAAACAAACGCAGTACTAATGCAATGACTCTCAACCTGGGGTTGTGAAAGATCTTTGGAGATCACCTGAACGTGTTGAAAAAAATTTACATTAAGATCTTAAACAAGGTTTAACAGCTTCGAATACAAAAAAAGGTGCATATTCCTTTTGATGCCTTGAGATGAATTCATTCAAATCCAAATCAAACAAGACTACTTTATCATTTTGCAGTGTTTGGGGGGTCACGGATGGTTGACAACCATGATTTAATGAACGAAAAAATAAGTTAGTAACTGTCACATTTGCAGCAGAATAAGGTAGGCATATTAAGATAGAAAATAGAGATGATGACATATTTAATTACAGATAATGAACCTAACAAGTGCACCTTTATAATGGTAACTTCAATTAAAACTAACCCACACAAATCACTCCTTGGATTTCTTTGATCACATTTGACTTTTCTTTCATTTAAAAACTGTACAAACTAGATGCAAATAGTGTGCCTGTGTTGCTGTGAGAAAGCAGTCGCTCCCCAGAGTCTCTCAAATCAGGGCTCAATCTCTTCGTCCATGTGCTTGCTGCTTATTTGTTCAGGCTGTAGTAAAGTCGGGTTAAGTAAATCTGAATCACCGTGCACAGTGGTCATGAGTCCCCAAAAAATACTGTAGGAGTAAAATGCACAACTGCGTTAACTTAATGTCCGTCTCCTGTGGCGCTGCTGACCTGCATTCCTCTGCTTTCTGTAGTGAACGTGTGAGGTCAGGTATAGCGAACGTGTGAGGTCAGGTATAGTGAACAAGTGAGCTTAGGTATAGTGAACGTGTGAGGTCAGGTATAGTGAACGTGTGAGGTCAGGTATAGTGAACGTGTGAGGTCAGGTATAGTGAACGTGTGAGGTTAGTATAGTGAACAAGTGAGCTTAGGTATAGTGAACGTGTGAGGTTAGGTATAGTGAACGTGTGAGGTCAGGTATAGTGAACGTGTGAGCTTAGTATAGTGAACGTGTGAGCTCAGGTATAGTGAACGTGTGAGGTCAGGTATAGTGAACGTGTGAGCTCAGGTATAGTGAACGTGTGAGGTCAGGTATAGTGTACGTGTGAGCTCAGGTATAGTGTGAATCAGGTATAGTGAACGTGTCTCAGGTATAGTGAACCTGTGAGCTCAGGTATAGTGAACGTGTGAGGTCAGGTATAGCGAACGTGTAAGCTTAGGTATAGTGAACGTGGAGCTCAGGCATAGTGAACGTGTGAGCTCAGGTATAGTGAACGTGTGAGCTCAGGTAGAGTGAACGTGTGAGGTCAGGTAGAGTGAACGTGTGAGCTCAGGTAGAGTGAAGGTGTGAGGTCAGGTATAGTGAACGTGTGAGGTTAAGTATAGTGAACGTGTGAGATCAAGTATAGCGAACGTGTGAGCTCAGGTATAGTGAACGTGTGAGGTCAGGTATAGTGAACGTGTGAGATCAAGTATAGCGAACGTGTGAGCTCAGGTATAGTGAACGTGTGAGCTCAGGTAGAGTGAACGTGTGAGGTCAGGTAGAGTGAACGTGTGAGCTCAGGTATAGTGAACGTGTGAGGTCAGGTAGAGTGAACGTGTGAGCTCAGGTATAGTGAACGTGTGAGGTCAGGTATAGTGAACGTGTGAGGTCAGGTATAGTGAACGTGTGAGGTCAGGCATAGTAAACGTGTGAGCTCAGTATAGTGAATGTGTGATCTCAGGTAGAGTGAACGTGTGAGCTCAGGTATAGTGAACGTGTGAGCTCAGGTAGAGTGAACGTGTGATCTCAGGTAGAGTGAACGTGTGAGCTCAGGTAGAGTGAACGTGTGAGCTCAGGTATAGTGAACGTGTGAGGTCAGGTATAGTGAACGTGTGAGCTCAGGTTTAGTGAACGTGTGAGCTCAGGTATAGTGAACGTGTGAGCTCAGGTAGAGTGAACGTGTGAGGTCAGGTATAGTGAACGTGTGATCTCAGGTAGAGTGAACGTTTGAGCTCAGGTATAGTGAACGTGTGAGATCAGGTATAGTGAACGTGTGAGCTCAGGTAGAGTGAACGTGTGATCTCAGGTAGAGTGAACGTGTGAGCTCAGGTAGAGTGAACGTGTGAGCTCAGGTATAGTGAACGTGTGAGGTCAGGTATAGTGAACGTGTGAGCTCAGGTTTAGTGAACGTGTGAGCTCAAGTATAGTGAACGTGTGAGCTCAGGTAGAGTGAACGTGTGAGGTCAGGTATAGTGAACGTGTGAGCTCAGGTCAGGTATAGTGAACGTGTGAGCTCAGGTATAGTGAACGTGTGAGCTCAGGTATAGTGAACGTGTGAGCTCAGGTTTAGTGAACGTGTGAGCTCAGGTATAGTGAACGTGTGAGCTCAGGTAGAGTGAACGTGTGAGGTCAGGTATAGTGAACGTGTGAGCTCAGGTATAGTGAACGTGTGATCTCAGGTATAGTGAACGTGTGAGCTCAGGTATAGTGAACGTGTGATCTCAGGTATAGTGAACGTGTGAGGTCAGGTAGAGTGAGTGTGAGGTCAGGTAGAGTGAACGTGTGAGCTCAGGTATAGTGAACGTGTGATCTCAGGTAGAGTGAACGTGTGAGGTCAGGAATAGTGAATGTGTGATCTCAGGTATAGTGAACGTGTGATCTCAGATAGAGTGAACGTGTGAGCTCAGGTAGAGTGAACGTGTGATCTCAGGTAGAGTGAACGTGTGAGCTCAGGTAGAGTGAACGTGTGAGCTCAGGTATAGTGAACGTGTGAGGTCAGGTATAGTGAACGTGTGAGCTCAGGTTTAGTGAACGTGTGAGCTCAGGTATAGTGAACGTGTGAGCTCAGGTAGAGTGAACGTGTGAGGTCAGGTATAGTGAACGTGTGAGCTCAGGTATGAACGTTTGAGCTCAGGTATAGTGAACGTGTGAGCTCAGGTATAGTGAACGTGTGAGCTCAGGTTAGTGAACGTGTGAGTCAGTTTGAACGGGCTCAGGTTTAGTGACGTGTGGCTCAGGTATAGTGAACGTGTGAGGTCAGGTATAGTGAACGTGTGAGCTCAGGTTTAGTGAACGTGTGAGTCAGGATAGTGAACGTTGAGCCAGGTATAGTGAACGTGTGAGCTCAGGTATAGTGAACGTGTGAGCTCAGGTAGAGTGAATGTTGTGGAGTCAGTATAGTGAACGTGTGAGCTCAGGTATAGTGAACGTGTGAGCTCAGGTATAGTGAACGTGTGGGCTCAGGTATAGTGAACGTGTGAGCTCAGGTATAGTGAACGTGTGAGCTCAGGTATAGTGAACGTGTGATCTCAGGTAGAGTGAACTTTTTATATTTTTAACTATTGTGCTACCTTTCAGTACTGATTTTAAAGCTGAAACAAGGTAATTTATGAATCGCAAATAATTGATTATTTCAATAATCATCCAATAACTGGAAAACAAGTTAATTTGTCTTTTTAGAGGTTTCAAAAACATGCCTTGTGTGAAAATCTCAAGTTTTACATAAATAAGAATTGTGTAAATGTTGTGTTTTTGATTAGTTTGCCTAAACAGAACTACACCTCTTCTCAAACAATGCTAATCAGCTCAAAATTTTGCTTATTCAAGGGACTTTTGTATTCTAAAGAACTAATCAATTACTAAAATTTGATTTATTGTGTTTTTCTAGTTTTATTACTGTGCATTATGCAGGCGGTGTTGCTATGATTAAAATTGACATTAACATAATTATCTTCAAAACAAATGTATTGTAACTGTGTGTATACTTAGAAATACAGACAAAGCAGACCAGGGCAAACTGCGGCCCGAGGAACAAAAGCGGCCCTTTGACTGTTTAAATCTGTCCTATTATAGATTTTTGAGAATAAGTGCTACTCTTTAGGCTATATTTGTTTTGATTGATAGTTATAGAGCTTGATGTTCTAATGTTCATTATAGAAAATTGGTTATTATAGTAGAGTAAAAAGCCCGTTACATAAAAAATGTGCTTACAATAATCGATGACCAGAGTCTGGCCCTTCAGCACTTGTCCAGGTTGTAATATGGCTCTCGGGGAAAAGTGCGCACCTCTGGACAAAAGGCATCCTCAAAAGAAAACTTTCAATGCAGTATATTTGTGCTCACTGTTCAGGAAGTGTATGTGTTTTGTGTATGTGTGTTCAGGTAGAGAGCTGCGCTTGCCCTGGTCCTTTCAGTGGAAAAAAAACACCAAAGAGCTGTACAACTATAATGTGTAGGGGTCTCATATATAAAGCATGTCATTTTCCACAATATGGTACTTGGCAAAGTAATGAGCAATTCAATCCTAAATTTCTGAACCTCAAAAGGTTTCAGAGATGAGGCAGAAAGAGATGAGACAATTAACAAGATTATTTTTTTTGATGTGTAGTTTGAGTAAAAATTACAAATTAGACCAGGACACTAGTGTTTGATCATATACAAAGATTAACTGTTTATGTCCAAATACATATGTATTTACTTTGTGTTTCAAAATGTTACACAACAAAAAAATCTATAAGCTTTTCAAACCAATGACATTTTTAAGTTCCACCAGATCTGATCCAGTTCAGAGATGGTAAAAGTTCACTATTCAAGTAAAAGCACAGTTGTGTAAAAAATGACTCTGATAATTTGTAAATGTACTTGAGTAAAAAAAAAGTAAAAAGTACAATCACACTGCCAAAAGTAAGGATTTAATCTCAGTTAAAACCACTAGAATTCAGAGTATTCATCTTAATTTAGTTATTTTAGCCACATTAGAATGAAAATGCACTTTTCTCTTGTTTCAAGAAAGTTTTCAAGAGGTTTGAGCTTAAATTAAAATTGCCACTGTCTTACATCATTAACAAATATTTTGGCTTGAAACAAGAACACATTTAGTGAAACAAGGCAGAAACATCATAAAACAAAACCAATTTAACCAGAAAACAAATACCAAAAATACTAATTAAAATCCAAACTCTCAAACGTTTTAACCAATCCAGAACTATATTTTTGCAGTGCACACAAAGTTGGTTTGTAATGTTGTGACAGAGGTGACAGTAATAAGTATTTTTACTCAAGTACTGTACTTAAGTAGTTTTCTTGAGTATCTGTACTTACTTGAGTATTGCAAAAATCTGGAAACTTTTACTTTTACTTCTTACATTTTTTCAAGAAATATCAGTACTTTCTACTCCCTACATTTCAAAAACAAGTTAGTTACTTTATGAGCCCATTTATTTTCCTCTTAATCCCAGATTAGACCTGCTGTGCCACCGTGAAATCGCTAAAATTGTATATTTTCTTTATTTATCACATGATAAAAGTCAAATGCATTATATTTAATTTACTATAA